>BCLH01002983.1:0-26812 GCA_001602315.1 Zoysia pacifica
AAAAAATTAATTAAATATGTAAAATTTTAAGATATGATTCGAATAACTTTAATGATAAAAAAATTATAATATATAAAATTTATAAAAAATTAAATATGACTATAGTTAAAATTTATGTTAAAAGTCAACGGTGACAACAAAATCAAAACGGAAAGGGTCAGCAGAACCACTTCTAATATCACTTTCGAAAGTTATTTATACAGTTTAGATAGTGTATGATGTGAAGTGTCTAGTTTTATAGTTAAGGAATTAGATAGACTTTTGAGGTGGTGAAGTAGATTTATCTCAATTAAAAATAAATATGAGAAAATTACAATTTTTTTAAAAAATAAGAGTTCTACATAGAAATGGATCATTTTTTTAAAATTTTGTTTGGAAGGAGGCACATAGTACAGTAACTAACAATGTTGTAGTTCATAATAAATAAATAGTAGCTCGAGTTCCATTATAAAAAATATAATAAAAAATAAAAGCAATTCTTCACTTTATTAATCAGAACAAATAAAATCACCGCTAGAGAAGTGCGATCGCCCTTGTTGCAGTGCGACGCTTTTTGTTCTTGGCTTAATAGATAAAGGAGTATAAAATTTTTATGGTAAAAAGATGGAGCACATATTTTATGTTTTGTTAACACCTAAATGCAAAACTATTTAGAATTAACTATCTAAGATTGGTGAAAGCTACTTTATTTCTGGTTTTATGAAGGGTTTTAAAGCAAGAGCTATAAAGATATATTTAACTCTTTGTGCACCGTAAGATTGATCTGACGATTTAAAATTTATTTATGATGTGACTTCAGATATTTAAAGAAAATATATGGGTTTTAAAATATAATTTTTTTATTTGAAGGATAGCGTGTGAAACTGAAAAATTTAGGGCGATAGCACGGCCGTTTATGCCTTGCTCTTGTCGAGTAGAAGCACGCTCCTACCAAAATTTTTTTTTCTTCTTTCTAATATTCACCGTTAGATTTTAATCTGATAATTAATATTTTTTTTAATGACGTGACGAAACGAACTATCAGAGAACAACGCTTGCGTTTTAATATATAAAAATATTATTATATTATTTTTAAGTTAATATTTTTTAAATCATAACATTAACATAAGTATCGAGACTACAGTGCTGAAAAAATCAAACTGAATGTAATGCAACTCCCTAGTACGTGCACGCCGGAGCAACTACCAGCGTATGTCGTTCGTTTCATTTGCCTCGATGAACAATATTCTGTTTCATCAGAACATTGAGTTTCCATCAGCTACAGTGCTATCTCTTCCGTCATTCGCTACGCTTCTTCCATTGATAACGTGACGACGTTTTCCGGCAGTATTTCCATGTGAATGAATCCATCTCCTGTCAAATTTCAAAGAACCAGGCCTTCGGTCAGCATCGCCACACAACTTCAACAAACATGCACCTTCCAAGTTCCAACCAACATGAATTTTAAGCTCACCTGAAAAAGCGGGTGTCACTATCTAGTTTTCAATGTTTTGGTCTTGTACGTGCGATTATAAAATGACTTGATTCAGTACTGATCTCTATTTGTGTTTCTTGTTCAGCTATAAGAGTATGGGTTTGGTGACGGTTCAGTCCAAGGAGCATATGGTAAGGTTGAAAGTACTCCGAGCAATGAACAGGTCTGGAGTTGAGACGATGCGGACAATGATTGGAATGAAGAGCAATGTCATCCGAAACCTCCCCAAGAATTGCCCGTATTAGTTGACACGGCTTCAAGCCTGGGAACCAAGCCTATCTGGAGCTTCTCTACAACGGCTTTGGTGTCATATGTTTTGCCCCTCATCACTGATACTGATGCTTAAGATTGGTGAAAACATAGAGTTGTACTTTATTTTTGGTTTTATAAAGGGTTTTAAAGCAAAAGATACAAAGATATATTTAACTCTTTGTGCACCATAAGATTGATCTGACGATCTAGAATTTATTTATGATGTGACTTTAAATATTTTAAAAAAATATATAAGCTTTAAAATATAATTTCTTTATTTCACTATCTATACAAAGGACTGTGACAGAATAGCATGTGAAACTGAAAAAGTTAGGGCGATAGCACGGTCGTTTATGTCTGCTCTTGTCGAGTAGAAGCACGCTCCTACCAGAAATTTTTTTTTCTTCTTCCTAATATTCACCGTTAAATTTTAATCTGATGATTAATATTTTTTTATTGACGTGACGAAACGAGCTATCAAAGAACAACGCTTGCGTTTTAATATATAAAAATATTATTATATTATTTTAAGTTAATATTTTTTAAATCATAACATTAACACAAGCATCGAGACTATAGTGCTGAAAAAATCAAACTGAATGTAATGCAACTCCCTAGTACGTGCACGCCGGAGCAACTACCAGCGTATGTCGTTCGTTTCATTTGCCTCGATGAACAATATTCTGTTTCATCAGAACATTGAGTTTCCATCAGCTACAGTGCTATCTCTTCCGTCATTCGCTACGCTTCTTCCATTGATAACGTGACGACGTTTTCCGGCAGTATTTCCATGTGAATGAATTCATCTCCTGTCAAATTTCAACGAACCAGGCCTTCGGTCAGCATCGCCACACAACTTCAACAAACATGCACCTTCCAAGTTCCAACCAACATGAATTTTAAGCTCACCTAAAAAAGCGGGTGTCACAATCTGATTCCTACAGGGGTAAAAAAAAAATCCTGAAATCGTGCAAAGAAAGTATTGCTTGCTACTGTTACGAACACTGACCAAATAGCTGCTATTAGTTTCTTCGATTTTAAAATATTAATATCATTAATTTTTAATATTATTTACCACACATATTAATTAAATAAAAATTATTAATTATAATGTTAATATTTTAAAATCAGTGAAAGTAAAATAAAAGGTCAAAAGTTTTTTAAAACAATGGTAAAAGAGGGCTGCGGCGGCAAACGAGCAGCGGAAAATGTCAAAGCCGATAGCGGCGATAACTGGGCCCCACACTCCGCCTCCTCCCCTTCTTCTCCTCTCTTCAGTCGACGCACGCAACTCGCAAATGGCACATCAAAAAGTCCAAACCTAGACCAGGCACCTCGACGCAATTCTACACGACGCCGCCTCCATCCACCGGCCACCGGCCCCTCTCTCCCCACCGCCGGAGATCCTCCACCTTTTTCACCGCTTCCGTTCTCTAGGCCCGTGGAGCGGAGATCCGTCCTGCAGGGGTGGTTGGTTTGTTCCTTCCGTTGGCGGTGAGTACTCCCCGGCTCTGTTTGACTGGATGAATTCCCTCGTGCTCCATAGATTTGATCTCATCTCACTACCTTATCCGAATCAGTTCGTGTTGAGGTTTCTGCGCTGAGTGGTTGGTCGCCCTTTTAATTCAATGATTCATTACTACCCTGGTTCAATTCGGTCCGATTTTTATCGTTAGCGATGAGCAGTGCGCTAGATTGATAGATCTCAGTTGACGCCTGGCCGTAGGAATTAGTTGCTTGCACCCGATTTTGGTGCGGCAGCAGGTTTTTTTCCCCCTTTTTCCGATTTTTTTGGTTGGGGGTTCATAACGAACTTCTATCCCCCGCAAGTCCTACCCCCTGGGAGACGGTAATTTTGTGTTTGATTAATTCAGACTGTGATTAAGAGGAAACTGTTTATTTTGGCTGGGATTCTCAACAGTTTGAGCAGAACCTGAGGTTGTTGCATCATTACTTGATGAGTTCTCTAAGTCCTTATTAAAGTCAAAAAGTAATCTTAGGTTGTACCAAATCATTGCATGTATCGATTGGAGTCGTCAACATGTTTGTACCCTGTGTTTTGTTTTGAGAGATGGAATATGGAGCTAATCTGTTTTCTTCTGGATGTCATATAGGCTTAAATGAAAAGTATCACTTGCTAGAGATAGAAGTTTCGGCAGGAAGTTCAAGATGGGTTCCAGAAATTTGATCGTGAAGAAGCTGCCAAAGCATAGCTCTTTTGATCTGGACATACACCATGATAAGAGCTGGATGGAGGATGTCACCTGTCCAATCTGCCTTGACTATCCTCACAATGCAGTCCTACTGAGATGCACCTCTTATGAGAAGGGCTGCAGACCATTTGTCTGTGATACAGATCAGACACGCTCAAACTGTCTCGAGAGGTTCAAAGGTGCATATGAGCTTCCTGCCAATGCAAAAGTTTCTTCTATAGCCGTGGCTCCTCTTGACAGCATTCATATTGTGGCATCTAACACAAACAATCACCCAAGCTGCCCTTTGTGTAGAGGTGATGTGATTGGCTGGATTGTTATAGGTGATGCTCGGCTGCATCTCAACCAAAAGAAAAGATGTTGTGAAGAGGATTGCTGTTCGTTTGTTGGTAACTTCAATGAACTCCAGAAGCACACACAGTTAAAGCATCCAGATTCACGCCCTTCAGAAATTGATCCTGCCAGGCGTGTTGATTGGGAGAACTTCCAGCAATCTTCTGACATTATAGATGTGTTGACCACAATTCATGCACAAGTTCCTAATGGAATAGTTCTGGGTGATTATGTCATTGAATATGGGGATGATGACACTGGAGAAGACTATGAAGTGTTCCGTAGGGTTCGGACAAGCTGGTGGTCCTGTATCTTCTGCAAGGCATTTTCAAGATCGTCAAGGAGCCGCAGAAGAGCAAGAGCAAGGGAAAGAAGAGGTAGTGGAAGGAGGAGCACCAATCAGGGTAACCTGGAAAATTTTAACCTCCAGGTTCCCACACAATCTGTTGAATTGAGGGAAATCAGATTTGATGAAATTGATGATGAATACATAGTTACAGGGGCCATTCCTAGTATTGCAACACCTGGAAGAATGGCCAGTTTTCACTACAGGTTTGTCAAACAATCTCATTTAGGTTTTGTTTCCTGGTTCTTGAAGCTACACTATTGCATCTCTGTAGTAAGCATGGCAGACAAAAATGATCTTCCTTTTGTCTCCTTTAGTCCATAGTTTTCCTCTATATTCTATAGTACATACCTGACCTGCTGAGCTGCACTTCCTATGTTTTCGGTCAGTCCTCCCCATGGATGCTGCTATGAATGCTTCTTGTGTATTACTTCCTTTGTTATCCTATCTATTGCATATCCATCTATTAGCTGTTCAGGATCTGTTTGTTTAGTTGTGGTATGGATAATGAACTTTGGATCCTTTTGTGAAATGTGCATGAAAACTTGGGACCACTAATTTTGCAATTGATGTACATTCTGGAAACAACCTCTTGCATAAATGTTGGGAAAGGCTGGGTACAAAAGACCCAATGTAATGGGTCCAAACCCTGTGCAAGCAGGAGCTATTTGCACCAGTCCTCCCCTGGTGGCATTTACTTATTGTAATTATGTTTTCTTTTAAGAAAATTATCGATGGAGTCCTTTTCACTATCTGACTCTGTTCTATATGATGCTTGGATGGTTCCAGGGACACAAGATATGGACGGTGATTTATAGAATTGGCTCTTCAAAAGGAAGCATGGCAGCTATGTGATGCATAAGAACCATTGTATCCGTTCATTTTAGTTTCTTTTCCACCTTTCTTTTCTAGGTTCTGCCCCAGTTTGGATTCATATGCATATATACCAACAGAACTTCTCCGTTGCTCATTTGCAACAGATCTCATCATTGTAGTTTTTATTTTTGTATATATTTAGCACCCATCATCTCTGTAGTGATGTTGGTGATAAATTTCCTTCTGAAATGCTGCGTTGGTTCATGTAGCCTCAGATTTACATAAATGCCAAAGAAACTTCAGTTCCCTAAATGATCGTTTAGGAGTCTTCTGCCAAACTTAGTAGCAATGCAGACTTCGTATGCCTTCCACTGATGAAAGCTGGAATCCAATGCGCCATGTTGTGCTTTCCCTCACACAAGTTGAAGCTTTCCCAAGGCAGCTTCATACAGGTGTCTGGAAAGCTACATGTGTAAAATGCCCCTCCAAATCAGTACTCTCGCCGAACACTATGCCAAATTGTTCTTTGCTTGCGCCATTGCGCAGAGGAACTGATGGGCTTCCGTGTGGAGGAACTGAAAGCAGCTCCGGGCAGCCTCAGATCTCTTCCCTGCCACCCATTTGTTGTATCCTTGATGCCGTGGCTCGCATAATTAATCTTAGTACTCATTTATGATAATATCAGTTCAGAGACTCGTTGAGAATTGGGGTGAACACTGAACAGGAAAGGTACGGCTTGGAATCTCCGTTTGACCCTGCCGGTTGCCTCGATTGAGCTCTGCTCATGCCTTCGTGTTCCTGACCGAGATGGTAGTGCTGTCCATGACAGGGACCTCTCAAATTCTTTTAATTTTTACTCGGCTTCGGTTGTCGCTTGGCGTCGCCTCTGAGATTAACATATTGCTCTTATCTTCATCCGAGGATATATTAAGCATCTTCACTGACACTGCGATCAGAATATGCCGATCTGTCTGTGGGCGGGGTAGCATATTGGACTTTCTATGTGGATGATATTAGCTACGGGAAACGAGTTTTTTTTTTTTTTTTTGTTGGACAGGTTGCAGGGCAGGAAGCCTTTCGATCGCTCAAGGATAGGCGCGTCACACTTGCACGGCCGCAGTGTCCACTAGAACATGACCATATGATGACGCCATAAGACAAAAAATTCGGAGTAGTCGTACGATTAAAAATTTTACTAACACGCGCTCTCTTCGGTTTTAAATTGTTGTAGTCATTGATTTTAAACTTCAACTTTCATCCTTCATCTTATTTAAAAATTAATTTAAATATCTAAAATTATAACATAAGATTCTAGCTATTTTAATAATAAAGCAAATTATAATAAAATATATAATATTTATCAAACTTTTTTGAATAAAATAAATAGTTAAAGTTGATATTTGAAGTCAATAACGACAACATTTTAAAAATAGAGAGAGCACAAAACATAATAAATTTACTCCATGACGTACCAAACTGATAAATTCAGCCAGCTTTTGAGATTTCATGGTTAGTGTCGGTGTTTCGTACACCAAAACAGTACGAATTTATACGATCGAAGAGGGTACGATGCACTTCTTTCTAATCGATATGGTCTAATTCACGATGGACTCAAAAATGTAACCGAGTTTAGACTATTGCGAGATGTAATACCCTATATTCAGAGGTCGAATGTGATAAACTCAAGTATGATTGAGTAAATTATAATGGCTGAAGAGCTCTTACGCGGACAGTCCCTGACGCGCCTATTTGGATGTATCAAACTAATCTCTAAGTCTTACTGTATGTGTCTCTCATTGTATAAAGGTCTCTAACGAGCCTTTATATAGAGGCTGAACTGAAGTTACAAAGTGTGGTGAAACGAATGGCTCTCTGTTGTGTGGAGGCCACAACTAAACTTGATGCTTATAGAACTAAATGTCCTGAGATCGTAGCCAAACTTGATCTGCACGGAATGAAGCTTCCTCTGACAAGCGGAGTCGCCATCAAACTTGGCCTCCACAAAAAAGGGCCTCCTCTGACGGGTGGGGCTGATAGCATTTTCGAGAATGATCTCCTGACAATTCTCTGCCGCCTAACGGTCCTCTGATGCTAGCTATTATTCTTCGGCTGTCTCTTGTTTAGCGTCCGAGGGGACAAAATTGCTTTACCTCTTTGCCTTCTCTTACCGACAAGGGCTTTGTCGCAGGTTGACCGCCCGACCTCGAGGCCGAGGAGTAAGTCAATTACTTCGCCATTAGGCGACTAAATCTTGTCGTTACGCTACCTCCGACCCTACCAGAGTTGGAATGGCTCGTTACTGGATGCGTCCGATCCTCTGGTTAAACTTCGTGAGACCCTCTGGTTAAACTTTTTGAAAACTTACAAGAATTTTTCTCTGAGCCTACGAAAAATGTGATCGAGCGTTGTTGATAAACCGTAGACTGAGCCTAACCTCGAGCCGGAAGTATCAGGACAGCTAGGATGAACCAGCTAACTTGACTCCGTATGCATTATCATAAAGCATGACAGAGTGAGCATACTATGAAGATTATACACGGGACACGGCGCCTGGCAAACATTTGCACATAATAACGACTCATCCATCATGACGCATGTGACAAAAGGGCAGCGCGGTGACCAAAACTTGCCACAACATATTACAAGGACTATCATCAAAGAAAAGAAAAGATAGCCTCAAATTGTGTTCCAATGATAGCCTCATTAGATTTCTCAAGAAGTACCCATACAGGTCAAAAGATTGAACTATACAGAATAATCCTTAGTTTTCGGAGACAATTGCATCAAGTTTCTCAAAAAGGTACATTAAATGATAAACACAGTGCCTGTCAGAAACATCTAACAAAACATAAAAAAATGGTGATAGCTTATGAATTAATTATTATACGAACAAATAAAACAAAAATGAGCATACCACTACCCATTGAGTACATAACAGAAGCAACGGCATAGTGAAGATGTCTGAGCTGCTCGAGGTCAAACCTCTCTTCTTCCATGTAAATACAAGTGGCTTCAGAACTTCCAGTAGATTCAATCAAGCTGCAGATCACGTGATAAAGCTCACTTCTTTTCAAGGGAGGTTGCTGAAAACCTTTTGAAACTCAAACTAAGTTGCTTGCCAAAGAAAGCTCATGTATTTCAGTAAGCATCCACTCCTCTCCAGTTTGACCACCTAGCACTATTGCTTTAGTTCCTCCAACAACACATGTGCTGTGCCCCCAGGCGAACCGTGGAGGACGCCCAGGAACATTCAGTATCCTCCAGGTAGGTTTTTCTTCAGTAGGATCCAAGAGATAAAGCTGTGACGCTGAGTGAAGACCTGCAACTGAACCTCCAAATATCAAAATTCTTCCTCCTGGCAAGGTCACAGCAACGTGATCAAGGCGAGGAGGTGGACCAGCCCCAGCTGGATTTCCAGCACCAGGCATACCACTACCAGTGAGGCATCGCCAGCATGGCTCTTCTTCACTCAAGTCCATTGTGAATACATCACTGGAGCGGAGTCGTAGAGGACCACTCTTAGCAAGACCTCCAAACATCAGGACTTTTCTGCCACCATAAACAGACATTGAGTGCCCCAATCTTGAAGGCGGTTTCCATGATGCAGGTACCTCTCTCCATACTGGCCTATCCACGGTTACATCCAGGAGATATGTATCACTCAATAGTACACCTGAATCAGCACAACCTCCAGAAACTACCAACTTTGTCCCATCCAAAGTACAGGAGCTGTGCCATGAACGCGGAACTGGGGGTGCAACTCCAGGAATCTCACGCCAGGTGGGGTGTTTTGCGTCCAAATCCAACATGAATACATCATTAAGCAGACCCTGCTTTCCACATCCTCCGAACACAACCAACCAAGATCCATTTAAGCATGATAGAGTGTGACCCCAGCGGCCTGGAGGAGCTGAGCTTACATTGACATGTCTCCACTCTGGATTGCTGGCATTCAAATCCAATACAAATGTATCATTCATTGGCTGCATGTTTACACCTTCCCCGCCGAAGAGAACAACACGGTTTCCTACAGCACAGGCACTGAAATTGCATCGAGATGGCTCCACTGCACCCCCTACTGTCAGTTTCCTCCATGCAACGGCTTCCAGAGTGGTCAATTCTCTCGCAAGCCGGCCCCAGCCCAATCTTCTAGCAGCAGGCACTGTCTCAAGAGCTTGAGTAGCCTCACTACCCCAAGCATTCTGGCAAACCATTCTCCAAAGATCTTCATTTCTTGTTAAGTGATACAGGTGCCTGCAAACAGAACTCACAGATGCTATATCTCTTGGTGACAACCTTGACAAGATACTTTGGCAAAGCACTTCATCCGTCAACCGGAAGAGGCTAGAGTATTCTCGACAGAAGTTGCTCTCCCCTGGCCCCATGGACATGGGTTGAAAAGCAAACCATGCAGATTTCACTGTTTCCTTTGTTATTGGTCCAGGCAATGGCCCCAATTCAACACTAGCTTCAGTGAAAAACTGGATACCCATATAATGGGTTATAATTTCATCATCTCCATATATGGGGGTCAGATGCAATCTGTTCATCATAGGAGAACCATCTTTACTGAAATTTAGCACATCACCACGGAAGTCGGTACCGTTGTCTATACATCTTTGAATCTCTGAAACCACTGTAGCATCCACTAGGGGGTGCCTCCTTTGAGCAAATGGTCCTCTACATTGCAGGAACCGGCTGAGAGAAAGAAGCAAAGAGGTGTATTAAACAATAAATAAGTTGCATAGGTCATACTGTGGCAAAATTCACGATACTAATTAAGCACAAAAAGAGGAGAGATACACATAACAGAATATACAATTTTCAGTTCCACTGCAACAAGAAACTGTGTCCTTAGTCCACGAGATTTAATTGGCAAGTCCTTAAGATTTATATTGGATTTTGCGAACCAAAGAGAAACTCAAAAAGCACGGTATCAAACCTAGAATGGCAGCCAAACTATGGAAACTCATTTGAATCTACAGTACATGGAACGTCAATAGATGGTCGACTCCTAAATTTTTTCCATTTGGCAAATTCTGCACAATCAGGGCGCAAAACAGGATGATACTCTGCAGTGTAAGCATCTAGTATTGTTTACGATCAGATGTGCACAGTGCATGATCCAAAACCCGAGACCAGTAGTTTATTAACACGATTGAGTACAAACCGTGCTACCGGGGTACTGGGAAACGATTTTTTCGAAGCTAAATAAATGAAATTAGAGGCAAAAGGGTGTCGTACTTGCCATTTTCACTCAAAGGATAAGCCTTTTAACAATGAAATCGAACAGTTCCCAATACAACTTGCCTCTAAAGCGCTACAATAACCCAAACAGAAACTAATGCCAGTTAACATCATTAGGTTTTATTAGATTCTACGTGGCAGGATTACTAGCGCCTAAAAAATAAAATGGACTCGAACGAACTGACAAATGGGGAAAAAACATGTATAGCTGAGAAGCACGAACCAGTTCCTGCCGAGCACCTCCTCGGCGCTGTACCCCGTGGCCTCCTCGAAGCCGCGGTTGACGTAGATGATGGGGCAGTCGGGCTCGAGCACGTCCGTGACGACGAGGCCGCAGGGCCCGGACGCGCTCAGCATCCCTTCAATCGCAAACTTGAACATCCCGCCGCCGGCTCCTTCCCCAGCCGCACCCGCTCCGTCGACTCCCGCCTCCTCCTCCTCTTCCTCCTCCTCGCCGGCGCCGTCCGACTCGCTGTCCCACTCCATCGCGGCGCGCCCGAAGACGAGAACCCTAGCTCCGGATCCGGGCTTCCCGCCGCGGCGCGGTTATCCCATGGATGCCACGCGCGCGGGGCGTCGCGCGGGGGCGTTACCGGTTAGGGTTCCGTGGCCTGGCTCGGGATTGGATTGCAGAGGTGGGGGGTTTTGGGGGGGCCAAAGTGGAACGAGGGGAGATGGTGGGTTCGCGGCGCTCGGGTTGCCAGCCGACCTCGCTGTCCGTCCGGTGGGGAGGAAGGAAGATGACGCCAACGAGTGGACGGGACAAGGGGCCCTTGACAAGGGCGCGGTGCCCGGCAACCGACTCTCCCGTACGACACTGGATTCGTCCCGTCAGTGTGATCTGGACCGTTGCGTTGAAGAGGGGTGAACGTGTACGGTTGTGATGGCCGAAGGGTGGATCCGCGAGGCACGGATCAAGTTGGTCCGGTTGTTGCTTCCCGCGGTATCCGCCGTGCGGTCGCCGCCTTTGCATGGAGATGAGTTTTTTTTTTTTCTAAAAAGATGTATAGAGATGGAATTTTGAACGAAAAATTCAGCAATTCAGGACGAAAAGTTCTATGTAGCTTTCACCACTGATTTTGTGTTCGTGAAATATTGAGCTTATGATTTAATTCACCATGTTATGTGCCTGAATTTAGATCGCTCTTTTTTTCAGAAAGAAAGCATCAAAGATGTCAACTTGATCATATTACTTGCAATCATCAACATGGCACATAAGATGCCTCCTCTCCTTATTGAAGCTATGGATCTTCAGCTATAGCTCTGTGTTGTTATGGAGAATAATCCATTGTGCAGTGCTAATCTGATTAGTGATTATTTCCCATCTTTTTTTAACACAGTGACGATTAGTTCTCATTAGAACGACCTATATTTCACTGATTAATTGCAACATCTCTAGTTATAGCTTGTGTTTCTCGTGAAGATCAACTCGGGGCAACGGTGAATCGTCTGATTAAGTACTTGCGGTCAGAACTAGGGGAGGGCAGCGGCTATTTAGTTGCGTGCGATTATCCACTGAAATCCGGGGGTTTTTTTTGGAGGAGGGGGGTTGGGGGGCTTTGATATCGTTTAGGTTGGGTTTTTTCAAAATAGTACTTTTGTTATTAACACTTTTATAAAATAGTATTTTTAGGAATTTGAACTCAAATTCATTTGATTTTCGAATTTTAACTCTTTCATATAACTTAACTACCTCTGCTCATATAACTTCTCTACAATGAGCAGATGTAGTTTAGTATGAAGGAGTTAAAATTTGAAAATCAAATGAATTTGAGTTTAAGTTTCTGAGAATACTATTTTAGAGAAATGTTAATAACAAAGGTACTATTTTTGAGAAGCTTAAGTATAGATATTGACGAAACTCAACTAAAAGATATCATAATAGCAAAAAACTCGTTTGACTGCGGTTCGGACCTAGGTTAGATCATCTTTAAAAGCTATCATTAACTTTTTCTAAATCAAATTATAAGAAAAAATATATAAAAAAAACTCTTTTAACAATTTTTTTAAACACTTCTTTACTTTCGAGGGTCTCTAAAATCTTCTTATTTGAAGTTAGATCTAGAGAATTTTTTTATCTTAATCTTATTTTAATGCAACTGACAGTAATACTACTTATTCATTGCATTTAAATTTAAACTGTGAGGTATTGGAGGAGTGGCTAAAAGTAGATCTGAAAAAAAATTTTGACTGGTAAAAAAAGTGGTGATTTTTGGAGGAAACTATTGAAGATGCTTTTAGCAGAAAAAAACAGGCGGAGTTTCACAAAAGGCCCCTTCAGATACAAGACGGTGCTGGCAGGCGGCCGGCGACGAGAGCACAAGCCTTCCAGTCCGGCAGTCCGCCATGCGCCACGCCGCCACCGGCGCCGCGGCGGCGGTCTCCCGCGACGCCCTCCTCCGCATCGCCTCCCCTCTCCGCGAGTCCATCTCCGCGGCGCCGTACGAGCCCCCCGCCGGCTCATCCGCCTCCGTTAAGTCCATTCTCGCCGCCCTCCTCCCGTCCTCCCAGCCGCAGCCCCAGGCCCGCGCGGAAAAGGAGGCCTCCGACCTCCTCCTCCTCTGCGCCGCCGTCCTCTCGGCCTCGCCGGAGTCCCCCGCGCTGCACTGGGTTCCGGCGGGCCTCTCGAGAGCGGCCGCCGCCGCGACAGAAGAGATGGCTGCCGCGGGCGGCTGGGACGGCGTCGGGGATATGGTGAGGGCGATGATGCCGGAGGTGGTGCCTCCTCTCAAGGCCGTGGTGAAGGAGTCCTGTGCTGACGCTGAGAATGACGAGATTGGCGCCACGAAGCCACCAAAGGAGCACGCCATTGTGGCTGCGCACCAGTTCCGGTGGCTGGTGTTTCAGGTTTGTTCTCTCTTACTGATACTTAAGCTCTGTTCTTGTCAATTTGATGGGACCGGTGGAAGCCTATAACTTATTTAGCAGAAGTTAGGTTGTAGAAAATGTTTGCTTTAGAAATTTTAGCACAAGTAAAGCAGAAATGTCGCGGCTCCAGAGATTTTACTTGCGTTGATGTTTTGATTGTTTCAGGTTACTTACCCCAAGCTTGGAGAAATGTGTTGGTTAGTCATTCCTTGTGCACTTACGACCTTGGATCACTGGTCACCAGAAGTTAAGGTGTGCATGATGTTCATTGTTTGGCTTCTCCGCGTAGGATGACAGTACAGTATATTTTATGTAGAAGACAGTTGCTACTTACATTTTGCCATATGGATGTTGTTAACGGGCAATTTTCATGACATTTTTTTCCCTTATGATTGACAGGAACAGGGAATGGTTAGCTTCATGCACATAGCCAGGAATGTGAAAGTAACAGAACTGAATCTTTACGAAGATGCTATACTTGATGCATGCTGTCATAACATTGCTGCCGATGATGAGTTATGGTATCGTGTTGTTGAGGTGTCTGTTCTGCTGTTAACTTGCACTCAACGAAGTAATCCTCGTAGCCCCTGGTAAATTCTCTTTCTAGTTCTGAACTTTTTTCCCTCAATTTTTCTCAGATGTAAACTTATGGTCATGTTTGCTCTTTCTAGCTCCAAACTGCGAATGACTGAACTCCATCATGCAATGAATTTGTATCTCCGTCATGCAATGAATTTGTATACTGCAGTGCGGTTATTGATAAATGTGATTTTGTTACGATTATACTATTTTTAAACTATACTCCAGCTTTTACTGTGTTTGAACTGTGTCACTTTAGTAACCCTTTTTTCAAAAAAAAAAGGAAAATAAATGAGGTAGATGTCTGGGTAATTGACTTTTATTTCATTTGTTTTAAAATTAGGCGCTGCTACCTCCATAATGAATTGTGGAAAATATGCGGTAATGAATGCAATTGTTTTTTAGATGAATGCTTAATTTTTAATTGTGGAGCTGAGTGCTGGCTGATGTCTTGCTTACTGATATGAGTTTATTACTTTCTATTGTAACTGTAATATGGTTTGACATATATAAACATCCATGAAATATCTTATCTTCTTTTTTAATAAATTTCTCATCTTTTGTTCAACTTAAATTTTCCTTTTTTTTTTTTTTTGGTTCCAGGTATGATCGAATGCTTAGTGAAATGCTGGGACACCTGGAACGGCAGCCGCTAAATAGAAAACGCCGCCTTGCATGGCTAACCCTTATTGGACCAATTTTCGACGCCATGGGCCTCTTCTTATTGGCACATTTCCGTCGCCTTTTCTCACTCTTTTTCCAATGGATTCATATTGATGATGATAAAACAGTTCTTTTGGTAAGAAACATGCACAGATTGTGAGGGACACATTGATTAGCTTTAAAAGACTGGATTACTATACATCTTCATATTCTGTTTCAGTCATAATCTTGCTAGGTTTTCTAGAGCATGAATATTTCTTGAACAGAGTTAGTTATGACTATGATTTCAGGCTTTAGAGCAAATTCATGTCATCATTAAGCTTACCTGGATCAGGAAATCACCTTACACATCCAGGTATTTGATAGCTTATGTCACACTGTACTTGATTATGTTCTGTTTTCTTTCATCACTGTATCTGGTATCCCATGGCATAATAATATGTTGTCAATAACCAGTGACATCAACTCGCTCCCTTTGTTTTCAGGCTGGTGGATGAGCTTGTTCTTTTATACAAGGAGTCAGCGACAAGGAGCAGCCGTGAAGCCATCCGAAATCGTATACTAGAAATACTTGTACTTCTTCAAAAGTAAGAGACTCTCCTTCATTAACCATTCTGTTTTTTGTACGACATGCATAGTTGCATATTAAAAGCTGTTCAGTGGCTGTTTTTCAAATAGTTCAAAGTTTTTTGTTAAGTCCATGCCTGTTGTCTTATGTCATTCTACTGTTCAGGTGTCCTTTCTTGCAGTGTTTGTCTGTTAGTTGGATACATAATACTCTTCTTGTTATAGTTGGAAATGTATCTTTAAGATATAGTTATATTATAGCATGATCAAGATAATCTGTCCACCTCAATATCAGGATTAGTTAGAATATAACTTGTTTGGGTGCCTATTTTCTTTTTTCTTGTCAAACCTTTTGTTTTGGTGGATGGATACTAGTTTTTTTTTTTTTTGGGGGGGGGGGGGGTTAATTTCATAGCCAGCTGATTTTTGGTGGTTTCCTCTTGGCACTGTTCAGTGAAAACGCCCTATTTTCTGGTGAGGATGAGTTGAGTGCATGGCCAAGTGAGTTTCTGACACGGAAGTAACCCTTATTTAAAGTCTAACATAAACTTTTAAGCACAAACTTAAAATAGCTCATATCAGGTAGTGGTCCAGTCGTGGAGTTACCCTCAGATGAAATTCTCAATATACAATTGTGTGTGCTTGTTTCTGCACTTCACCATATGTACCCAAAAACTCTCTGTTTCTTATAGTAAAGATGTACTGACGCAGATGCAAGGGGACGCAGTTTGAGGAAGCTTGGAAGAAGCATGAACTTGACCCGGACCTAGCAGTGCTGTTGGATTGTTTTACTCAGCTTTGTATAAAAAGTAGTTCTCCAGGATACTGACTTGGTATTCTCCTGTAAATCTCTCACCATCGCCTTTTTGTCATTCTATTCAAAATTTTATCATGCAAATCAAGTTTTGTGCTCTGATAAGCTAGGCCATACATCTTCACACGTTGTAAGTTTGCTGCGGATATCTAAGATACCAGGGGCCCACGGCCATGAGTTATCCTAGGCTGTCCTTGTTTCAATCCCAACGGCCAACTCTGGGATCTGCCCAGTAAACTGTCGTTTAAGCATCCATGTGAGTTGCAAGCCCGTTTGTGTTTTTCTGCTTATCCTAGGCTGTCGTTTGTGTTCTTCACAGTAACCCTTATTTCTTTAAACCTGGACAGTTGGGTGCTTTTCTGCTGCCTCAGCATGTTCTGTCCCTGCCTTCCCAGTATTCTTGGACGCCTGGATCTCAAATCAGGCACCTCTTGCATTCATTTGGGTTACTGTGGAAATGCAGGTGGTTCTTAGCTAATTTTTGTGAAGTGATTGAAATGAAACAAGAAGCTGGGAGCTTAAGAAAAATAGTTTGTCTTGATTCTGTAACGTGATGCTGTCCAAATTTTTCAAATTTATTTTAAAAAATAAATAAGAATCACTTTTAACCGTAGGATTTTTTTTATTGAGAATCACTTTTGACGTAGCTGTGGCGAAGGACCCTTATCTCCTCTCTTAACCCAGTGGCCAGCCAAACGCCACCTCTGATATTCCCGTGGAGCATCACAGCCGCGCAGGAGCAGCAAATACGTGCGGCCACGCTGGCCAACGCTTCCTGAGAGCCGAGCTCCTCCCAGAAATTCTCTAGGAATCCTCCTTTCTCCCTTCTGCGGTGAGGAGTCGATCCCTTCGCGTGGGCACGGGCAGGACGATTTCGTCCGAATCGGGGATGATATGGGGCTTGGCAGGGGGGATTTTCATCTCCCTCGGCGGAGAGCGGATCTCTCTGCCGGCGTTAGGCAGGGCGGCCGCCCTCCCTCTCCCTATTTCTCGGTCCGCCTCTGCCCACACGTCGCTGCGGATGCCGAACCACCGTGGAAACCGAGCAGGTTCGTCCAGCTTCGTTGTCAGTGCATTCATGCTACGGGAGAATCATACTGTACACAGCATGTTTGTGTAATTGTGTTGCAACAAACTGTCACTTGATTGGGCCCCAAGATTGATCGATGAATGCTGGTGTGCAATCAGGGTGGGCGGTGCGCGTGCTTCCCCTGACGGAGGAGAACGTGGAGCGGGTGCTGGACGAGGTGCGGCCGAGCCTGATGGCGGACGGCGGCAACGTGGCGCTGCACGAGATCGACGGCCTCGTCGTCGTGCTCAAGCTCCAGGGCGCCTGCGGCTCCTGCCCCAGCTCCACCATGACGCTTAAGATGGGCATCGAGACGCGTCTCCGCGACAAGATCCCCGACATCCTCGAGGTCGAGCAGATCGTCGACTCGGAGACCGGCCTCGAGCTCAACGCCGAGAACGTCGAGAAGGTCAGTCACTCAGACGCTTCCCGAGTAATGCTCATTACACCAAGACTCTTGCATTGCATCTTCTCCGCTAATTTCGTAAGCCTGCAATTTTTGTTCCTGTTTCGGTAGATAGACAAGACCGTGCTCTGCAGCACATGATCATTAGCAAACTGAAAGTCTGAGGCTTGCTTCATGTTGCAGGTCCTAGATGAGATCAGACCGTACCTATCCGGTACCGGAGGGGGAAGCCTGGAGCTTGTCCAGATCGACGAGTATGTCGTCAAAATTCGAATCAGTGGACCTGCAGCTGGTGTGATGACTGTACGGGTAGCTGTGACACAAAAACTGAGAGAAAAGATACCCTCAATCTTGGCTGTTCAGCTCACAGAGTAGAAGCATGAGTTCATTTTATGCATCAATCAAGATAACGCAACAATCCGATTTCCGATGACATTTTTGTGGTCAGTTTTATTGATCCGAGTCGCTGCACTGAAATACTAAACTGATTGATATAAATATTGGTCCTATGTACAGCAACTTCAACGAAAGAAAACTTCTGATAGAATAAGTTCAAGGAAGAACTAATAAAATTTCCATTTATCAATACTCTGTTGTACAAGTGTCTTTCATGGACATGGATCTGTGCACAAAATTGAAAACATCAGCTTCTGGCTACCCAGTACCCATTCACTCCTGTTCTCCATACTTTGTGGAAGCTGGTCGTTGCAATTAAAAGAGAGAATATGCTTTTATGTGTATCGTGGCCAATGTGCAGCATCTCAGCTACTAGGGGTGCAAATTAATGATTTTAAGGTTCACCTTAGAACCTCAATGGTTCAATCAAATGAACTAGTTTTTTTTTTAAAATGTTATTATTTTTGAAAATCTAGTTCAATTGAGAGCACTGAAGAGGTTCGGAGGTGAACATTAGGATCGCAATTTTCACCCCAGCTACGCGTTGATGATCTCTGAGATCTAACGGTTGATGTTGTATGTTCATGTTATGAAGTCCCCCATGAATGATGCAGTGAACATTGCCAATGCATAGCTAATCAATCAGTAGCCACTAGACAATGAAATAATAAATTTAATACAAGAAACATAGGACAATACAAATACTTAAAATGCAAAAAGAAAGCTTATAGAACTTTTTTCATCCAATTCTATATCTGAATACCAAAATCATACATACATTTTCCTCAAAGATTCACTATTCTAGTTCTGTTCTTAAAAGCAACAAGAAACAAGCATCTTGCCATATTACATATGGAATGGAACATCAGACTGCAGCTACGATATCAGTAGCCATCGTAATCGTCATCGTTCCTGTTGAGAAACCGCCTGATGGCGCCGACGACAAACCCCAACACCATGAAGAGAACGAGCGTGTCGAAGCCGCCGCCAACTCCGACGGCAACGCTCGGGCCCGGGGCAAAGAACGTGAACGGTGACCAACCCCAGCCGCCGAAGAATGGGCTCCCGTAGCCACCGTACCCGTAGCCGCCCAGAGGCGGCGCCACCGGCGGGTTGACGTAGATGTTCGTCCTGCAAGAGGATACGTGCTCCACACATGAGATCGTTTTTGCATTGGCAAAGGCAGCAAGTGATGATTCCAATTGTCTATGGCGCTCCCAATTGAACTGATGAATTCAGTTTTATTCTCGCGCTCCGTCCAATATGGCCAAAATGTCTTTTAAACAGGCCACGAATGACTCGAAACGTTGATAAATCTCACAAGAATTCAAACAGTCGGATAGATTTCGATGCAAGATCTATACGACCAACTCTCACTGACTGAATAACTCTGCATAGCACGAAGTTTTACCTCGAGTTGTTTATCCGAGGGCCAGACGACCGTGGCGCGGACCGGAACGCCTGCCCACCGACTCTGCCGCCAGACTTAGCTGCCTCGGCGCCGTCGACGGGTCCGAGCGCCAGCACACCGGCGGCCAGGGCCACCATCGCCAGCTTCCCAAGCTTCACACCAAGATCTTCGCCTCCTGACGGGAGCTTGTCCTTCTCTTCGACGGCCGCTTTGCACGATATCCTCGACGGCCTCCTCGCCGGCCTGGGCAGCGGCGCAGTGCATACCGGTCTGCCCGGGAGGAAGCACTGCCAAGACGCAGGCGCTATGGCCATGGCCACTCTGCTTAGCTCGCTTGCTTGCTCTGTTTCTTCCTTCGTTTGATACTAGTAGCTTCTTTCTCGGATCGCCGCGGTTGCCGAGCTGGAAGAAGAAGCAGTGGTTGTGGTAGAGGTCTCCTCTTATCTTGAGATGGCAAAGCAGCCACATGGACAAATTCGAGTGGATGGTGAAAGGTTCTGGAGGGGAGGGAGATCTTTTGAGCTCCCGTTTGTTCTCTAGCGAGCTTGTTCTGAACACGGTTGCTCGGGACGGCTGCGTCCGGTGCTTCTCCCTTCTTTTCTCTTCATTTTTTGGCCAGAACATGGAAAATCTTGAGTTCTCTGTTGGGTCACGTGATGAAAGATCTCAAAGCGTCTCAGAATGTTCGAAGTGGTATTCAAATTGATGTTTTCATTGTTTATCTGGTATATGTATTTGTGTGAACAGAGGACCTGTTGGAGCTTGCAGCCTTGGTGCTTTGCTGTTTGGCGCTTGTAGCTTGGTGTTTTGCCGGGCGGGGCAAATGCCACGCCTGCGAGTATTGAAGAGTTACCAAATTTGGATTCTTGCCTACCTGTATGATAAGAGTTACAGTAGTACTACCAAGTTTGAAAACCAGGCCTGTTTCATAAGTGGGCCTCCAAGATTTTTGTTCAGTGACGAACAAATCTTACTATGGGAAGACATTCTGACTAACGAACAAAATAAAAAAAACGAAATGTCAAACTGTAAACATTCCATCTTTTCTTTGTTACCTGCAGGACATTAGATTTCTGAATTCAGGTACGGTGATTTCAGATTGACGGTATACTCAAACTCCCTCCAGGGACTGCTTGATGTTAGGACCAAAAGGCTCAGCTCAAATTGAATTATCTTAAACTCTAAAAAATGTCTTTTGATTTGCTTAACTGCTTGCTAAAACTGAAATTTTTCCACATCTCTAAAAACAACTTTTCACCTTACAGCCCTCCTATGTCCTATCATCACAACAGAACGATTAATCCATGGATGTCGGGTCAACCCTCTCGGTGTTGCAGAATTCTCAAGATTACTCGTAAGCATCAGGTGCAGCCTAAGCAAGATCGCGCAGCAATAGGCAGAACTCGTACACACCTTCGTGTGATTACTCAGCAAGGGATCCAGCTTCGTCTTCAGACGCATGTGCGGCGGTGAGGCGATGAAGGAACTTTGTTCAGGTTTCTGAAAATGCATCTACATTTTTAAGTGAGTTTTGGTGAATTGAATGATAATATGATTAAAAGACTAATATTATTTGTTGAGTTTATAAGCAGGTTAGTAGTTAAAAAAATATTGAGAAGTCATAATTTAATGAAGATTATCGCTTTTTTCATAGTCAAAAGGTTGCTCATGCTAAGTCAAGTGAAATTGTTACAAGCTAAGAGTGAGATCAAAAGACATGTATACTTCAAATGAAAATCTCAACAAAAAGGTCACTTGACATATGAAAAATGGAGAATACATTGATCCCAAATCAAGAGAAGCAAAGACAAGCAAAAGGTTGGAGTTGATGTAGAAGCTACTTGACTTGCAAAGATTAGAGTTGATGTAGAAGCCAAGAGAGGTTGTGCTAAGAAAAATAAGATGAAGAGTTATGATTGATTATATTTAACATCTCAACCAAAAGGTCTTTGGTTTGTACAGTTGATATCAAAGAATTCAAGAAGCATTTATGGAAAATAGAAAATAATATTTGACTCAAGTTAGTGAGAAAGTGAAGAATTAACTCGACAGTGTCGTGATGGTTCGAGAAAGAGAGAAGGGCAAGAAGGAGTCTCGACGTTGAAAAACCTTAGTATCAGAGAAAGACAAGCTGAGTTGAATCATGATGGACCTTTTAAGCTACAAAGAGTCATATTTTGCTAAATATCGATATTCTATTGAAAAAAGAAGAAAAGAAATATCTTAGAAGTATTTTAGTAGATATTGATCACATGGATTCAAAGTTTTTAAGATTACTGGCTCAAGATGGACTTGCTCAAGAAAAGCACATGTTGTTCACCCTCAGGAAGCAATTTTATGGAGAAATAGTAAGATTCAAGAAATGAAGCTCAAATGTTGCTTATACCTTTTATTTAATTTTTAGGTATAAGTATGCCGCTCTATCAAAAGGTGCAACATGGATTGAAATATAATGTCAGTGCTCATAAAAACTGAAGTGAGAGGAGAGAAACACAATAGCCATACACTTTCACAAGTTTTATTGAAACAAAAAAACCGAAGTGTTCACCAGAGTGTCGGGTACTTGATCGAAGTGTCCGAAAAGTCCTCTTTGGAGTCGAGGTTCTTAATCATCGAAGTGTTCGCTACTTTGCCGAAGGTCCCAAACCGAAAGTTTCGGTTTTTTCAGAGTTGTTTCTAACAGCTAGTGACCGTTAGTAAGCGGAAGTTTCGGTTGAGAAACCAGAAGTTTCGGTTTTCCTAATTTCAGCCTCAACGGCTAGTTTTTGAAGGAGTGGTTTAAATACCTCCTCTCTTCCCTTAGTGGTAGCTGCTGGTGTTGTCCACGTCCAAAACTGAGCCAAAGCATTCTAAAGCTCTCCCCAACTCTTATTTATGAGGCTCGTGTGATTTGTGAGAAATTATAAGTGTTGGATTGAGAGATTGCTTTTTGAGAGCACATTTGAGCACTTTCATCTATTGAACACTTGAGCAAGTTGCAAATTCGTGAGCATTTGTTACTCTTGAAGGTGAAGCCTTCTAGATGGTTAGACGTCGCCTGGTGAGACACGAAGCTTGTGGTGTGTCACGGGAAAGTTTGTGAAAGTCCGCTTTGCCTCCGCAAGGAAAGAAGAAAGATAGTGATTCGAGAGAAGTGGTTGAAAGAGACTCGGCTTGGAGTTGACCTTGTGAGCAGCTCAAGCTTCCTCAACGAAGATGTAGACGACTTGAGAGTAAGTCGTCGAACTTCGGTGAAACAATTCCTCGTGTCCTTGCTTTACTTTGTATTTCTTGTTTTATTTATTCGTACTTGTGACTAACTCTCGATTCTCTGTGAATCAAATAGGTATTTTGTCCCTTATACTCTTTTAGAATGATTTGCTAGTTTTTCGGGAGAATTCTTAAAGTTTAAGTTTAATTCTCTACCCTGAGAAAATCGAAAGTTCCGATATTGCAAACCGAAAGTTCTGGTTTCTGTATTTGTTCCTGTCTGTTTTAACTGTCGAGACAAAATCGAAAGTTTATGTTTATTCACCCCCCTATACGACATCTAGATCCTTTCAGTTTCCTGGCTTTGTAAAGAAACGCTTGCTTCAGTTGTGGCAGTTTCCTGCCTTTGTAAAGAAACGCTTGCTTCAGTTGTGGCAGATTGACAAAATCAACAATAGTCGGTCGAGAAAATAAATAAAAAAACGCCAAACGACGGGCCGTTGGTACTAGCATGATGATGCTACGAATCCTAGCGTTTTGGATCGAACTTTTTATGTCGGTGTGGTTGCTAAGGCTTATGGGGACATTGCCTTTGTTAGTACAGAACTATACCTTCTGAAAGACTTATCATGTACTGATGATCCATTGGCTATGTTCCTCGTTCCATCTAACCATTAATAGGTTACTATAAGCTATTTAAACTTAAGACCTCTATCTCTGATACTATATTGAGTTGCATACACAAACCAATTGATTAAGTTGATGACAAAGACGTGCAATTCACTTATACTTTAACATTAACCCGTGTTTAGAAATCAAACAAATGTAATAAGCATGTAACAAGCCGCGGCATCGGTGCCTTGGCTCAGAGTTTCCATGGCTGCTGCCAAAAAAATGAGGTGTGGCTTAGTCACAGGCTTCATCTCCTATCACTTGGATTAAACTCAAATTACATTAAGTAATCAATATCTGTTCTAAGTCATCTCTGATACAAACTATACATCTTCATGTAATTCTTACGAAGCATCACTCCTGATAGGCATGATGCGGCAGTGTCTCGACGAAGGAATGCAGCTGTAGAACCGATGCCTTGCCTTGGTTCAGCATTCATGGCGTCTAAACATGCTGTATGGTTTAGCCACGTGCATCATCTCCTAATCTCCATCCGTGTATCGCACCTTTGTACACCATTCTGTGCTGTATATAAATCCCATGAAGCCTCCGTTCCAATGCACCCAATCACTTTCAGAGTTTCAGATCGCCACCTCGATTGAACGAAGTCACCAGCTAGACACAGCCTGCAGCCGGCCACGCACTTTCAGAGCACACACGCAACAGCCTCCAACGGGGAGGACCGAGAGAATCATCGATAGATGGCTAGCTTTCGCTTGCACTTCGCGCTCGCTGTCCTCGTCGCCGCGCTCGTGCCGCCGTCGGCCGTGGCTCAGCTGAGGACGGACTACTACGCCAGCATCTGCCCCAGGCTGGAGACCATCGTCCGGAGCTCCGTGCAGCAGTCCATGGCGCAGTCCCAGATCTCCGGGCCTGCCGTGCTCAGGCTCTTCTTCCACGACTGCGCTGTCAGGGTATGCGCGCGCTGCTGCTGAGCTCTTGTTGTCGAACCTTCCGATGATGGACCTTATTTGATGATGAACAGGGCTGCGACGCGTCGATCCTGATCGTGAACTCAAACGGCGACGACGAGTGGCGGAACTCCGACAACCAGTCGCTGAAGCCGGAGGGGTTCAAGACGATTATGAACGCCAAGGCCGCCGTGGACAGCGACCCGCAGTGCCGGTACAAGGTGTCCTGCGCCGACATCCTGGCCCTCGCCGCCAAGGAAGCCGTGTACCAGGTACAAGTACAACTGCCGACCGAGCACCGTCCATGACGCCCACGCTGGATCTGGAAACAGTTACGTCGGCCGTTTACATGTAACTAACTAACTCCGCGACCGTGCGTGCGTGTGGATGCAGAGCCGCGGGCCAAACTACCCGGTGGAGCTCGGCCGTTACGACGGCAGGCTGTCGACCAAGAACAGCGTCGTGCTGCCGCACGGCAACTTCAACCTGGACCAGCTGAACGCCTACTTCGCCGGCCTAGGGTTCACCCAGACCGAAATGATCGCGCTATCAGGTGAACCCACCGCCACTCCTTCTTCCCGACTGGGTCATTCAACTCGCTTACTCCTTCGCGTGTACTCCTACTCTGTTTGCAACCTACGTCGTCGCCTTGCTTAATGCTCACTGCCAGCTAGCCTGACGATTTGACTTGCACGTGGATTCGATCATCAGGCGGGCACACCGTCGGCGCGGCGGACTGCCCGTTCTTCCAGTACAGGATCGGCACGGACCCGACGATGAACCCGTCGTTCGCGGACGAGCTGCGCCGGAAGTGCAGCTCCAACCCCACCAGCGGCTTCGCGTTCTTCGACGGGTCGCCGTCGACCTTCGACAACGCCTACTTCCGGAGCCTGCAGGCCGGCCGGGGCCTCCTGCGCTCGGACCAGGTGTTGTACTCCGACGCGCGGTCGCGCAGCACGGTGGACAACTACGCGGCCAACCAGGCCGCCTTCTTCGCCGACTTCGCGTCGGCGATGCGCAAGCTCGGGAGGGTCGGCGTCAAGACCGCGGCCACCGGCGAGATACGCCGCGACTGCCGCCGCCCTAATTAGTCGGGCGTTGGTTCACGGCCTCGTCGGCCCCGGTTGACTTGATATGTTGTTACACGTAACACGTGCATATGATGTGTTACAGTGCTGTTACTTACACCCAGTCCATATGAATGAAGACTGAAATATATGAGCTCGTGATTCAGTTGGAGATTGGGCCTTCTATTTCCTTCAAAGAAAACAATTGGGCCGTGTACCGTGGGAGGCCGAAATTAAGGTTGGGGCCTTTTAGTCTAGAGCCCAACCAAAATATTCGTTTGGGCGCGCAATAATTTGGGCCGAAACGCAACTGGCCCACTACCAAGGCGCTCTCGTGTCAGACGCACACTGGAGAGAGAATCGACCAGAAGTACACGAGGTGTCGCGCGTCCAGCCGTGCGCACTGAAGCAAACCCGTGTGCCGACGTCCTCCCGTGCGCACTGAAGCAAGCACGGTGGCGGCTAACCTGGCTTTGCCTAGCAGACACGAAACGTTGCAAAGCTTTACTGATGGCGGACGCCGAGGCAGGCCACGCAGCAGCGCCGCACCGAGGCGTGGTTGCCAAATTTGGTCTCCGGGCTCCAGCGGCCCAGCTCATTTCCCTTGTCGCTGCGCTAAATTGAAGCGGCTTGCTAAAGTCCTCGCGCCACCTGTGAACCCTCCGTCTCTCAAGAGCCACCGAACAGAAGAGGCACACGACGCTACTGCGTTCGTTGGCCGTCCCTCAACGCACGCATGTGTGCATACTGTTAGAAATTGATCTCCACCTGTTTTGGCTCAACGGTTTTAATGGCTCTTTGATCTAATCGCGCTCTGATCGGGGGCGTCCAGCTTATTAATGTTTGGTGAGTCCCTGTCGCCAGCGCCACAATAAATAGAGGTGGGGAGCCGGCCAGAACTTATGACCTAAGTTCATCCGTACTGTCGCACCCCACCGACATCCCTAAACCCGATCTGTGAGGGAGCGCTGTGTCGACGGGAAGCACCACCGCCACGACGACCGTCGCCACCGAGAGATCGATGACGTCGCCGTGACTCCAACGGCACTGCCCTCTTCACCGACCGACGCTGCCCAAGAGCAGAGGACTGCACCAACAAAGGGCAGATGGCCGGATCATCTTCCTCGACTCTGGCGACCGGATCCGAAGGTATTGACCACCTCCGAACCACAGATCTATTACCGACACAGATACTCTCGGATCTACACTACTAAATCCAGAGAAAGAGATTACTACATTGGCATCAGAGCCAGATCTAGGAGTGGATCCCGACGAGTATGGAAAAACTCGCCGGAACCCTATCCGCGAGCAAAGATTCGAAAGAAAAATTGTAGCCACGGGCTACATTGTGGCGGACGATTAAGGCTCCGCGAAAGAACCACGAAAGAACATACGAAAAAAAAAACAGCCGCAAAAGAGAGAAGAAAAAAAAAGCCACGAGGCACCTCGCGTCGCGCGCGCGCGGCGCAGAGAAAAGCGTGGCCGACGCTTGACCCGAGGCGGCCATGCGCGTGACGCG
>BCLH01002984.1:0-24311 GCA_001602315.1 Zoysia pacifica
CAGATGCTTCAGGTCGCAATGGCATGTGTCGCTGTTCTTCCTGACCAGCGGCCTCGGATGGAGGAGGTGGTCGGTAGGATCGAAGAGATCAGAAACTCCTACTCGGAGACCAGGACTTCCCCTGAGGACAAGCCCTAGGAGGGAGTCGAGGGACCCTTCTAAACCACGGTAATCACCTCATAGCACGGCAATAACATGCAATCTAGACAACATAGCTTTGACAGTTTCTGCCTTCAAAGTTGACAGCTCTGCGTCTAGTGTGTCCAGTGTGGCTTTACTTTTGATTCTGATCTTTCAGTGATTTGTTTTCCATCCTTAAATCCTTGATGATAATCCTTCTGAAGTTCCATTTCTAGCCCTGCTGATCATCATAGGGTGTCAGTTTGTCATTGCGCCACTGTGTAATTTGGGATAATTCTTTGATGTTTGATTTGTTGAATGAGCATTCTGATGTTTGCCACTTGCTTCTGCCTTTCTACTTCGTTGTGGGTGGCCAAGATTACTTTGTTTGACTGTTGAGTTCAGCTTTTTCTGAACGTACGTCTTAATCCCTTGCAAATTGATTGGTACTAAGTACATGAAACTCGTGACAGTCTCAGCTATTTCGAGCGGAATGTCCTGCATCTGAGATAAGTTAATTTTATTTAGGAAACTGGTGCCGACTGTATCAGCTACTTCAGTGATGAATTCAAAAACTGGTGCCGACATAAAAACGTGGACGATGCCTTGATTAAAGAAAATTGTTGTAGACGTCGAAAAAATCTGGATCAATGTACCACGCGTACGTCCGTGTGCGAAAACACTGATGCTTCTTTTAATTTAGATTTGGACAGCACCTAGAAGACCCACCTCGAGAAGGACTCCGTTAGAGGAGAATCTTCTTAGGGTTGATTCAGGCTCGATCAGGCCAGTCGGATCGCTTTCAAACGTCGCTGAGACGAAAAAAAAACAGCAAGAGAGTCGAGTAAGGGATTAAAGTTTGGAGAGGTAAAAAATATAAAGGCAAGTTGATAGATACGATTGGATGCCCTTCAATCGGCCTGAGACCTCTTTTATAGAGATGAGGTGGTCTTTCTCCGAAAGGTTTCGGATCTTATGATTGAGGAAGGTAAAAACAATTGAAACTGACTTCATTGGACAGTCTGCCACATTGCTGGATACTCCGGTCATCGAACACTCCGATACTATGTCAGATAGTTCGTCATGCAAAACTCTGAAACCCGAGAGGGCTGGTCGGATAGTCCGGTGTGCAAACGACCGAACTCGAGAGGGCTTGCCGAACAGTCCGGCAATTCACCGAACACTCCGATCACCGGACACTCTAGTACTTTGACGGACAGTCCGGTGTTCAAACTGCTCAAACCCGAGAGGGCTTGCCGGAGACTCAGACCCTAAATTGCATTTATCCAAAATTGCATTTAGTGATCCATCTAAGCACTGAAAATTTCTAGCAACTTGTTTTACTACTAGCAATGAATCATCGAAAGCTTCTACATTCTTTACTCCCATGGATTCTAACATCTTCAACCCGAATAACAATGCTTCATATTCGACTTGATTATTAGCGCAAGCATACTCTAATCGGCTGGCAAATTCAAAATATTCATTATGAATACATGCTAACAACTACACCAATATCTTGACTCTCTTTGCAAACCGATCCATTAAAGTACAACTTTCAAGGAATAAATGCAATATAATTGTCAGAATCATGTACTTCGGGTACTCGTCGACCCATACTCGTATACGTGGGCCAAGACCCCGAGGAGTTTTGTGGTCGGACGACGAAGCACGAACGCGCGGTCCGACTCTCGGGGCAACGATCTACGAATGCCAAGTCTTAGCCGCATCCAGCGCTAAAATGTACGATGAGGCCGACCTCTGAAGGCCGACCCCCGGTGGCTAACCCCTGGGTAGGTGCGTCATTTATGTCGCATTTATTCCGGCAGCCAACCGCCAACCGTCCCGACAGGATGGGCTGGGTTCACCGCGACGTGGACGAGCCGCTGAAGTCTGCAGACAAGACCCGACGACACTGTGGCTGATGCTACAGTACCGGACTGACACTACAGTATACGGTGCGACGTGCGACGCGACGCGCCACGCCCCTGCACGATCGTGACGAATGATGACGACGTCAACGGAGGACCCACCTGTCAGCGAGACAGTAAAACCGCATAAGGCCCACCATTTTGTAACCCCGAACCGCCCTATATAAAGGGAGGGTCCGGGGGTGATAGAGAGGAACGAGGTTCTAACCCTAAACTCTCGCGCGCAACCATTTACGCGCGCGAGCAACCTCACGAACATGTGCATCGAGCACCCCACAACTTAGACGTCAGGCCCTCTCCCGAAGAGAGAGTTTGACCCTTTGTACTCACCCATTGCTATAAACCACTTCTTGGACGTAGGGTGTTACACCGTTCGAGGTGGCCCGAACTAGGTAAAAAAACCTCATTGAGTCTTCTGTAGACTAGGCCACATCGAACACGAAGGCACTCCATCCCCTCGATCATATTTCGTACTGTGCCGGTGGTCAGAACGCCGACAGTTGGCGCGCCAGGTATGGGGCCTTTCTTGGTGTGCGCTCGCTTCGCCTTTTCGATGGCTTCTTTTTTCGCTGTTGTGGGAAACACTTTGGTCTCCCACCTTTGCTTCGGGGATTTCACAGTCGCCATCACTGAAGATGGTCGGTCGTGGCGCGTCCCCACCTTCGCCTCCGAACAGGCATTCTGCTTCGGGAGCCTGAACTTCATCACCAACGAAGGCGGCGAGCTTCGCCTTCAGACTCCGCGCAGGAAGCGCGCCACGCGAAGCCGGCGGAGCCATGCCGTTTTGGGGCACAACCCATCGAGGGAGTGCTTCACTCTCCACGCCCCTAAGAGCGGGGAGCCGGCGACTTCCAGCAACACGCCGAGCGCCAACCCGTCTCTGCGCCCCACGGTGGACGCCGTTGATTAGGCTCGGCCGCACCCGAGACGAACCAGCAGCCTCGAGCCTCGCAGTAAAGCTATAGCCGGACCCAGCGATGCCACTCGGGCCCGAGGGCGGTCCACTTACCAGCGGATCGTGGCTGGAGGGCCGCCAACTTTTGGCACTCCACTTGAGAACCTTGCCGCAGCAGCGTGCGTCCTCAACAAGACTGTCGCACCCGAAGATCCAGCGCTGAGGGAAGTGTACGACCGTGTGTGCATTTACCTTGATAGCGCGCTTCAGCAACCAGAAGCATCTCTTCGGCCCTAACAGTCGGAGACACGAAGCAACCGCCGATCCCACGATTGGCGAAGTTCGACGCGCGACAGCCGGGCCGAGGAGCGAAACCCTCGGCATCACGCGGGGTTGGTCCAGCCACGGCTCAGCCTCGACCGTGATGCCCGCGGCACCATCGATGCCCGACGACAGGCCAGGAGCGAGCTTCGCGTCGAGTCTTGGCAGAGGCGCTCCTTTGACCGCTACTATCGACGCCGCTCCTTCAATTCCAGGAGCCCAAGCCTTGATGAAAACAGCTAAGTTCTTGCAACTTATTCGCGCGTATCGTTTTTGGGCTGTGAACGGTGGCCGCCCCGGCCACGCCCCGCACCCGGGGGCTACTTGGCTCCGCCCTCCCGAGTGTCGAAACGTCCGACTTCGCTCGTTTTTTTCGATTTGTTGTGCCGAGGCACCGCTCCCCGTTGTCCTTTTGCGTCTCGTTTTTTCGCTGACTCGCGCCTCGCTTTGTTTCTTCGGGGTCGGATTCCCGGCCCGCGCCGAGCTCGCGGGTGACCCTAGGACGTAACAAACTTTGATCATGTTTTTCGTTCGAAATCTCCTTGCTGCTATACTATTAACGATCGAGAGCTGATGACGCTCTACGGCTATATCGGGCTCGACACCAGACCCTACGAGCTACACTCGACCCGTTCGTTTGATTGACGCCCAACCAAACGCGAAAAACAGTCGCAAAGTAACAGCGAAAAGGGGTCGAAAACTTGGACTCATTCGTGCAATGATAATTTTTGCATTGATGTGTTTCATTACACGAGACACGACCTTTTACAAACTTGACTCTATATATTGGGGAACGAAGTAGCCGTGCCCAGCGGCGGGCGTAGCTGAGGACGTCGGGACCGCCGCACCCTCGGGAGGTGCCGTCTTCGACGGCGGCATCGGTACCTCCGTCCTCTCGGCCTCTATTCTCTCTTCTTCGACCACCGCCCGACCGTTGGCGGTGGTTGAGGAGCCACGAACGGCTCCCTCGTCAGCTTCTTCACCTCGTGCCCCAGAGGTGACGAGCTCTCGCACGCGATGGAAGCTTGAAGAAGAAGCAAGGAGGCTGGGTAAAAACACAAAGTTACCGCGTCCCTCCTTTTAAACGGTCCGCGTAGTTACTGCGCCACCCACGATCGATCGTGGGTGCGCGCCCCGAGGCGCATCCAAACCGTTCATACCCGACCCGCTGACGAGTGGGCCCAGGCCGCCGCGTCCACCGCGGCTGGGCCGCCAACGTCACCCTGACGCGACGGTTGTTAGGGTAGGACTGGCAAACTATGTGACGCGGGCACGCGAACTGCCGCGCCCCGATGCCGTCCGTTCAAATTCAAACCGACCGCTCGGATCGACCGGCGGTTGCGATTTTCGAACGGCCCGATCACCCTCCACGTGGAGGCGCGAGGGCCGCTCGATCCCCGTAACCATTACGGGGAGTTCGAATAAGAGGAAGCACACGAACGAAGCTTCCCACGGTCGACTAATCGACCGCCGAGGCCATTTAGCCGATCCAAACGTTGGGGCGCTGATCATGGCCCTCGGTCTAGGCGTGATGCTGATCATGGGCAGAGGCCGGATCGAACTGGCCCGTCCTAGGCGTCTTTTCGAATAAAAGACCGAGAGCGACCTCGATCGGACCCCGACTGTCGAAACGACGAATGGCGCTTAAGCCCACGGTCAGCCCCCCGGATCGCCCCCAGGCTTGGGGGCTAGGCCCGTAGGGCGCGCTCGCGCGCACCCCAACAATCAACCATCAATGAACGATGGACGCCGCAACGACCCAGCTCGCGACCGATCCCACGGACCGATCTCGTAGGATCAAAGCGTCGAGCTCTCCGCGATCAGCCTAGCGCCGCTCCAACAGAGGTCGCAAACGGCGCCAGGCTCGGAGGCTACTATCAGGATCATGTACTCCAGGTACTCGCCGACCCATACTCGTATACGTGGGCCAAGATCCCGAGGGGTTTTGCGGTCGGACGATGAAGCACGAACGCGTGGTCTGACCCCCGGGGCAACGATCTACGAAAGCCAAGTCTTAGCCGCATCCAGCGCTAAGACGTACGATGAGGCCGACCTCCGAAGGCCGACCCTCGGTGGCTAACCCTTGGGGTAGGTGTGGCATTTATGTCGCATTTATTCCGGTAGTCAACAGCCAACCATCCCGACGGGATGGGCCGGGTTCACCGCGACGTGGGCGAGCCGCGAAAGTCTGCAGACAAGACCCGGTGACACTGTGGCTGACGGTACAGTACCGGACTGACACTACAGTACCCGGCGCAACGTGCGACGCGACGCGCCACGGCCCCGCACAGTCGTGACGAATGATGACAACGTCAATGGAGGACCCACCTGTCAGCGAGACAGTAAAACCATATAGGGCCCACCATTTTGTAACCTCGGACCGCCCTATATAAAGGGGGGTCCATGGGGCGATAGAGAGGAACGAGGTTCTAACCCTAAACTCTCACGTGTAACCATATACGTGCGCGAGCAACCTCATGAACACATGCATCGAGCACCCCACAACTTAGACGCCAGACCCTCTCCTGAAGAGAGAGTCCGACCTTTTGTACTCACCCACTGATATAAACCACTCCTTGTGACGTAGGGTGTTACACCGTTCGAGGTGGCTCAAACCAGGTAAAAAAATTCCATTGAGTCTTTCATAGACTAGGTCACATCGAATACGAAGTCACATCACACCCTCGATTGTATTTTGTACTGTGTCGGTGGTCAGAACGCCGACAATAATTGACACTTAAATCATGCTCTAAATCAACCCGATGTTCAACAATAAAGTCTGCAACAATTTGGTCTTTCATAGATTTCAAGGATTTCATAGGTCAAATCGTATTCAATTAAAGTATATGCCCATTTACCAAGTCTACCACTAGATATTGGTCTATGTAGCATACGTTTAATAACATCGGTTTGACAAGTAACTATGCGTACTAGCCAACAAATAATGTCTTAATTTGATGCAAGCATAATATAAGGAGAAGTATAATTTTTTGATAGGGGTGTACCTTGTTTCTGCATCCACCAACCATCGGCCTACGTATGTGATCACGTACCCCCTTCCTTCGGTATCTTGTGTCAAAACAGCACCGATCACAACATCTTCGGCCGCCACATATAATCGAAAAGGAGCTCCTCTCCTAGGCGCCCTAAGAACCGGAGGCGATGACAAGTATTTCTTGATTTTATCAAAGGCCTCTTGCTGTTTTGCCCCCCACGAAGTGAATTCGGTTTCATTCTTCAACCGAAGGATAGGAGTAAATGTATCGATTTTTCCCGACAAATTGGATATGAATCTTCTCAAGTAATTTATCTTGCCTTAGAATTTTGGTACATCTCTTTTGCATGTGGGCGTCTGCACCTTTTGTATGGCTTGTATTTTCTTAGGATCTATTTCTATACCATTCTCATGAATAATGAATCTTAAGAATTTTTCAGCCGATACTCCAAAAGCACACTTAAGCGGGTTTATTTTCAAACCAAATCGGCGCATATGCTCTAAGGTAAGATGCAAATCGGCCAAGTGTGGATCTAAAGCGGCTGATTTAATCACCACATCATCAATATAAACTTCCATGATAACACAGCTCTCAATGTACCTCTTGGAAACACAGCTCTCCATGATAACACACCATGGTATGAGTGACTCTCTCAATCATATGCATAATGTACGGGGCATAACCACAGCTCTTGAGAGGACTCCTGGAAATACACTTGATTTCCTCCCAAATGAAGTCAAAAACAGAAAATGTCAAAGTACTAGGAGCTAGAGCCTCGAGAAGGTTCTTGGAGTATTGAGAAATGTTAGTTGCATCTCCTTCTCTTGGGGCTATGGTCTTCCTTATTATTCGGTTTAGATAAGTATAGAATGGAAGCAAACCGGCAGTAGTGCCAAGATTTGTTTCATTCCCTCCATACATGAACCTCATGCGATTGTTTGGGAGAGGGTTTGCATAGTGCAACTTTACTCTATTTCCATCCAACCTCCCAAACCCAAAGAGACTGGCAAATTGATCAAATGTCACTCATACCATTGCCTCTCGGTCATCCAATGCATTTTTCTGACCCCATCTTCCTCAACAGAGAGTGGACAGAATTGGGCTATCACCTCATTGTTCCAATCCTTTTGAAAGCTCATGAGTTCCCTCACATGCTTTGCCTCACATACTCTAATAATATCATTGAAGGTGTCATCATTCTTGCTAGCCATATATGCAATCCACTGTGCCTTAGCTACCTGATGATTCTTGGAGAGGATCACAGACTCGTAATAATCCTGTTGAAACCAAGTATGGAATCTGTAATCCGCTGCTTCCCTTTAAACCTCTCTTGGGTTCTTGTTCCTTATCTCCCTAACCAAATCGGTCTTGCCTTTATAGCTCATCCGGTTTCTCCATCCCGTGTTGGTTGGGGCACATCAAGCTCTTCCTCATCCGAATCATGAGCTGCCTTAGATCCTCCCGCCTCACTCCTAGAGCCACCATGACTTTGGCTCATCCTTGGAGCGACCGGAGGCACATACTCCTCCTCCTCATCCATCATCACTAGACTGAGTCTCCACATATAGATCAGCTCTTTGAGAAGTTGATTTCCTTGTTATCCTTTTGCACCTTCTCGAATATTGAAGCGGCGCTTGAGATCTTTCACCAAATTCTCCTTCATGTCTAACCTTGGTCCTCCTTTCATTACCACCGTCAGACATGATGCTATTCCAATGAAAAATATAGACAAAGGAGTACTTAGGAACAGGATAAAAGGAGATTTGATGACAATTAGAGGTAAAAAGATGAGTTTTGTTTTCTCTGAAAAAACCGAAACTTCCAGTTCTCACAAAGAACACCAGCGCTCATAATTTTATCTAAAATTGTACTAGAGTGTTTTAAGGCCTTAGGGACATGATAAAGGATCTTAAGTTTCAAAATTCGACAAATAACATAATATAGGGCTTCTTTACCAAAACCAAAACTTCCGGTTTTCACAGAGAAAACCTAGGTTATGAGATCCATCGATTTAGCCAACAAAACTTAGTGAAACTTGAAGCATTGGTTCATTGTATATCAAGGAGACAATGTGCCAAAGGAAATTCAAATCTACCAAGGTACTTGAGAGATCGGACGAGATGACCAAAATGTACCTGATGAGGGAGAGGTGAAATCAGAGGGCAAATCGGAATCTCCGATGTTGGGAGTGTTGAATCCACCCAAAACTCGAAGATTTCCATGGTTGACACTTGAGATCATCAAGGGAGAGGAGCTCATGGTTGTTTTTGTGGGAGAGAAGTGAAAAGAATGAATGGGGGGGGGGGGTGAAACCTGGTCGGTTGGGGTTAAAAACGCAGAAAACAGAACTTTCAGTTTGCCAAACCGAAACTTCCAGTTTTTGCAAGAAGTTGCAAAATTGCCGAAACTTGAGGAAACTTGATTGAATTGCGATGAAAACTCTTTCATCAGATGAGTTGAAGGATTTGGGAGATATTTGAGCCAATGAATGCGAAAGATGGACTAATGGACTTGAGAGTGTCTCACCACTTGTGATTAGCCAACAATCAACCAATGTGAACAATAATCACAAGTAGGTCGATATGATCACAAAGATCAAGAATCCAAATTTTTGAAATCCACACTCAGAGGCAATAATAAGATTTTGAAAAATCTATCCTATGCCACATAGAGTATGAAATGGCTTAAACCATCCATACCAAGTCAAACTCCTACACATGAGTTCTATATGCAAAGGATAGGAACAAAAAGGTTATTAGGACATACCTTTGCCTCTTAGAGATTAAAAACTTCATTAATGGAAAGATATGAATTTTCTAGCTGGAAGTTGATCAATTCAATTTTGGACAAAATGACATATTTGCAATATCATATATGCACTTTCAATGATGGTAATTTATACTTGGGTACACACTAGAAGAGTATTTTGATATCCATTAATGAGTCACTAAGACAAATAGCCTCAAATGGTTAGTAATATCTTTTCTGCCAAAACCAAAATGACTAAGTTTAGAAGTTTACTCATTTATCCAAGACTCGGATTGAAGCATCATATCCATGAGAAACAAATTCTCATCAATAGGAACTATTTTTCTAGAATCACTCAAGAAAACATATTAGTCCCATTTTGACTTAAGAGATAGAATATACTCCCCCTTAATATGTGCATCAAATTTTTGAATAATTTGTTATATGCACAATACACATTTAAGGCAATAGAGGAATTTACTCTATATCTTAGTCAAGGCAAATAAATATATTTACTATTGAAAGCATGCCAAGAGAAATACTTACAATCACATAGATACGTGCATATTTCTTTCTTCATGTTGGAATTGTGAATTTTGAGATGAATATCCAATTATGAGCTCATTTTATGCCTATGCATCACTCCAAGACACTTGCTTTCTCATTTCTCTTCTTCATTTTTGTGATCTGAATTTCCCGAAGAAATCGGAACTTTCGGTTTGACGAACCGGAACTTTCGGTTTTCTCAGACTCTGAATTCTTCAAGAATCTTTTGAGAAAACTTTCTTTTGCTTCTTAATGTCTTCTTTATAACTCATGTACAAGCCTTACGTACCTAAAAAACTTTTCAAAGAAAAAGATTCTCCAAAGGAGATGTTAACTTCCACTTATATGTAGGGCTTGCATCAACTTAGATCATGAGTTAGTATCTCTCTTATCATTGATAAAGTTATATTTAAATGAGAGAGAGATACAAGAAGACATTAGAGTGATACTTGTTACCGGAATGCAATAGATGTAGTTGATGCTTCATAAGGTTTCAAGCTTGGCTTAATATACGCAAGTGTGTTGGATTAACCAAGACTTGACTCCATTGCATTCTTAATACCTGTGGATCATATCAAGCATATTTTGGCACCCAAATCTTGTTGGGTCCTTGAGAGTTAGTTCCACAAGATTTTTGCTTCCAAATTGATCTTGTACTAGCAATGGGTGAACTAATCACCTTGACTCCATAAGTGTCATTGTGGGCCTTCATAGTTGGTGAATTTGTCAACTTAGTATTTGAAATGAGGGCCATAGGACAATCCTTACCGATGTGTCCTTTGTTTCTACAAGTGTAGCAAATCCTATGCTTTTCTTGCAGATGATGTTTCTTGCTTATTCTTCTTTTCTATGATGCCCATGTACCTCTTGAAGGCATTAGAGAAGCCTTTATTTAATTTTGCTAGAGGCTGCAGCTTTTTTGCTGAAACCGAAACTTCCCATTTTTTGCAGTTTTCCTTCAATCTGTTTTATTTAGGACACATGGCAATCTTGTGTCCTCTCTTTGCATCTAAAGCATCTCCTCTGAGATAATCTTCTTTGTTTTCTAGAGAGAGTTGCTTGGTCATTTTTCTTAATGGGACACTTTGATGCATTGTGTCCCTCTTGAGAGCAACTTGGGCACTTGATATGAGTCTTTGTCTTGTGTATTTGCTTGTTGCTCTTGATGTGGCTCTTATATTGGTTCTTGCTTTGGGTTTTGACACATGTGGCGGTTGATCTCTTCTTAAGCTTCTTCACCATGTTGTCATGGTTATCTTGAGATGGTTACACATGGCCTTTTCTCTTCAAGGAACCAATGCCCATTTTGAGCTTCTTGATTTCTCTCTTGAGAGAATCAGTTTCACTTGCAATGAAGTCATCACAAGTTTCTGCAATTATTTGCTCATCACTAGATGGCTTTGCTTTAGAGCAACAATTGTTAGCACAAGATAAATCAAATGACTTTTAAGAGCATGTGCATTTGTGTGCTATGGGTTGGTAGGATGTTACCATTGTTAACACAACCTCATGAGTGATATTCAAAGTGATGTGTGATTCTATAATATTCTCATAAGAGCACAAAAGCTTATTATGATCATTTTGCAAAATCACATGCTTCTTGCTAAGCTCTTCTAGTTGAGTCTTGAGCTCTTGATTTGCTGTCTCTATGTGCTACATAAGAATTAGAGTTAGTAGCACAAGCACATTCATCAAAATTTTCAACCAAGGGTATATTTGACTCCTTTCTCAAATTATCATTATTGACAATAAGTTTAGAGTTACACATTGTCATGAGCGAAAAGGAGTCTTCATCATTTGAAGACTTACTTCTTGGTGATGTGGACTCTTCACTTGACCTGAAATGACAACAATCGTCAAGCAGCAAATCAATTGAAGACTTACTGATTCTGTCAAAATCGGAACTTTCGGTTTCACAGACCGGAACTTTCAATTTTTACAGAATGGCTGCAAGATCCACAACTTCTTGATCTTATGTGTGTTCATCTTTAGCTTCTTCATAGGAGATTTCAGAGATTGAGGCATTGATATCTTCATCATTTGAGAGTTGAGCCTCACAATCATCATTTTCACCATAGGCTTCTTTTAGAGCCACCCAAAGAAGTTAAGCATCATCAATGTATCCATGATCCTCGATAAGCTTGTCAAATACATCTGAACTTAAAGTACTGGACATAGCATAATTAGCTTGAGCATTACGTTGATAGAGTATTACTTTCTCTTGGGTTAAGTTTTTTAAGTCATCATAGTCAAAATCAACGGGAAGAATACTTGCACCCAAAATGTTCAGCAAGAAAGGATCTATAGCTTTAAATACATTGAGCATATAAGAACACCATAATTTGTAATTGCAAGAATTTAACACAATTTCTTCAAGATCACCTCCCATTGATATCTTTTCTCACAGTGGTTAAGTTTGGATGTGAGTCCTTGCTCCGATACCAATTTAAATGACCTAGATGTCGTCTAGAGCGGGGGGTGAATAGGCGTTCCTGAAAATTAATACAAACTCGCAGCGAAAATTAAAACGGCCAAAACTGAAACTTCCAGTTTTGCTTGGACAGTTAAAACAGACAGTTAAAAGACCTAAAACCAAAACTTTCGGTTTGTAGTACCAGAACTTTTGGTTTTCTCGAGATAGAAGAATAAACCTCAACTTTGAGTATTCTCCTGAGAAGCTTGCAAAGCACTCCTAAAAAAGTACAAGGAACAAGATAGCTACTTGATTCACAGGGAATCAAGGGTTAGTCACAAGCACAACTTAATAAAACAAGAAATGCAAATCAAAGCAAAGACACAAGGAATTGTTTCACCGAAGTTCAACAACTTGCTCCCAAGTCGTCTACGTCTCCGTTGAGGAAGCTTGAGGTGCTCACAAGGCCAACTCTAAGCCGAGATCTCTTTCAACTACTTTTCTCGAATCACTATCTTGCTTCTTCCCTTGCGGAGGCGAAGCGGGCCTTCACAAACTTTCTTATGGCACGCCACAAGCATGGTAGCTCACCGGGCGACGCCTAGCCGTCCAGTAGGCTTCACCTCCAAGAGTAACAAATGCTCACGGATTTGCAACTTTCTCAAGTACTCAATGGATGAGAGTGCTCTATTGTGCTCTCAAATGCAATCTCTCTCAACCCAACACTTACATTTCTCACAAATCACACAAGCCTCACAAAGAGGGGTTGGGAAAGCCCTAGAAAGCTTTGGCTCAATTATGGATGTGGGCAACACCAGCAGCAACCACTAAAGAGATAGAGGAGGTATTTAAACCACTCTATCAAAAACTAGCCGTTGGGGCTCAAATTGGGAAAACCAGAACTTCTGGTTTGTAACGGTAAGTAGCCGTTAGACACAACTCTAGAAATATCAAAACTTTCGGTTTACCAAATTGGAACTTCCGGTTTGGAACCTCCAGCGCAATGCTAGACACTCCGGGGAAGAGAACCTCGACTCTAGAGAGGGCTTCTTGATACTCCGACAAAGTGTCGGACACTCCGCTAGAGACTTAGCCAATTTTGCTAGAAACTGCCAAAGCCAAAAGTTTCGGTTTGGCAAACCGAAACTTTTGGTTTTTTCTGTCCCAGCAAAACTTATGAAAGTGTATGGCCATTCTGTTTCTCTCTTTTCACTTAGGTTTCTATGAGTACTGAGATTATGTTTTAATCTATGTTGCATCCTTCTTGATAGAGCGGCATACCTATACTTAAGAAATAAATAAAAGCCCTATAAACAACACTTGAGCTCCAATCTTGAATCTTGCCACTTCTTCATAAAATTTCTTCTTGAGGGTGAGCAACATATTTTCTTGAGCTACTCCGCTTTGAGCTAGTAATCTTAGAAACTTTCAATCCATGTGATCAATATCCACTAAATACTTTCAAGATACTTCTCTTATTCTTTTTCAATAGAATATGGACACTTAGTAAAATATTACTCCTTGTAGCTTAGAAGGTCCATTACGATTCAACTCAACTTGTCCTTCTCCGGTACTAAGGATCTTCGGAGCCAAAACTCTTTCTTGCTCTTGTCCCTTTCACGGTTCATCGCGACATTGTCAAGTTAATCGTTCACCTTCTCACAAACTTGAGCCAAGTTGCCTAGTGTCTTCAATGAATACTTCTTTAATCCCTTTGATATCAACTCTTACTTCATAAGTCAAGAGCTTTTATTTGAGATCTTACTTGAATTCACCATAACAATTTATCTCCCTTCTTTCTTGTCATTGCTCATTTGACTTTCTTGATATTATTCTCAATCTTCATAAGTCAAGTAGCTTTTTGATGAGATCTTGCTTGAGACAATTATAACTTTTGATCTCACCCTTTTCTTGTCTTTTTTTCACTCGACTTTCTTGACATCCACTTCAATCCTTATATGTCAAGTGGCTTCTTATTGAGATCTTAATCTATGCTCTCATAGCTTTTAACCTCTTATTTGCTTATTTCTTCTTCACTTATTTAGGATGAACATCTTCTTCATTCTTCATATGCCAAGTGATCTTTTGTTGAGATCTTCACTTGTAATACACATATCTCTTGATCTCACTCTTTGCTTGTAACTACTTCACTTGACTTGGGATTATGTCTTTTTGATTGTAAGGACAAATGTGGTAATCTTCATTGAATTATGTCTTCTCAATATTTTTTTGACTAACAAATTGCTCATAAACACAATAAATAGAGTTAGTCCTTTAATTATATTGTCATCCAATTCACCAAAACTCACTAAAGGTGTATATACACTCTCAAAAGGCAAGTTGATAGATACGATTAGGATACCCCTCAACCAAACTAAGACCTTCTTTAATAGAGGTGAGGTGGTCTTTTCTCGAAAGGTTTCATATGCTATGATTTAGAAAGGTAAAAACAACTGAAACCGACTTCACCGGACAATCCGGCATATTGTCGGACATTTCAGTACTGTGCCGAACAGTCCATCCTGCAAAACTCTGAAACCCGAGAAGGCTTGCCGGATAGTCCGGCGCAACTTGCCGGATAGTCTGATGTGCGAACGACCGAACTCGAAAGGGCTTGCCGGACAGTCTGGCAATTTACGGGACACTTCGGTCACCGGACAATCCATTATTGTACCGAAAGTCCAGTGTTCAAACTGCTCAAATCTTAAAGGGCTTGCCAGAGACTCCGGCTCGACACCGAACAATCCGGTGTGTAAACCACCGAACCCGAAAGGGCTTATCGGAGACTACAGCATTGTGCCGAACGCTCCGTGACATCAATTTTTGGATGTCAACAATTGTCTCCTGAAAAAAATTGACCAAAGCGCGTGTGTGATCTATGGATTATTGGACCGGTCTTCGTAGTTTGAGTTTGAGAGAAAAGCCGAAGGCCCTCCCGTGTCTTGACGCCAAAGCGTGCGTAACTGCAGTAGAAAAAACAGTACCAGCGTTACGCACGCGCGAGGGCTTGCCAAGTCAAACCAAAACACTCACCGACTCACGGAGTATTGGGCAATTGCCAATCGTTTTCATACGACGAAACATCTCAGCAACCATGTTGCAAGTGGCCAGCCAGTGCCTGCTGAAATCGACGACTGCTCGTCGGCGGGGCTTGCAGCGTGCTACCGCATTTGATTCCGCTTTGCTGAATGTTTCGTTAGGAAAAACCATTCAGAAGTCGGTTTTCACGTGGAATCAGTTCGGCTTAATTTTTAAAAATTGACCCTTTATTGCTTAAAATTAACATTGATAAACTGCTCAATATTTAACTAAACTGAAAATCGAGCCGTTTACAGTTTTGTAATCCTTGCATCTAACCCCACAACAAGTAAATAAACAAATCACCTCTCCTAAAACGAACTGCATGAACTTGGTCACCCAGATTCCTGCTCTGACCAGGAAGTTTTTCTTCAGACAGAAAGACCCGGAGCCGGAGGCGACGAACCTTCACTCTCCGTGCCCCCTACCCGGCCCAGTAAAATTATAAATACCGACCCGCACCCGCCTCCCCGCGGGAGACCCGTTTCGCACGCACGCACCGGCGGCACCACAAGCGCGAGGGCCCGGCGCGGCTAGCCAAGGGAAAGAAAAAGCAGGTCCCCGTCTCCTCTCTCTCTCTCTCTCTCTCTCTCTCTCTCCTCGCGGCGTCCCCAGCCTCTCGTCTCGCGTGGCGAAGCGGTGGAAGCCGTCGCCTCCGTCTCCTCGCCTTCGCTTCGCCGCGTGATTTTCCTATCTATTTTGTCTTTTCCGGGGCCCGTCCCCACTCCCGGCCAGATCGGCGCGGGTGAGCTCTCCCCCCCTTCCCGATCCGGACCCGGCTTCGCCGGCGCGCGTCTCTCCGCCGGAGTTTCGGTGCCGTGTTTTTTTAGTTTCGTTCCGCTTCGTTTGGTGTCGTGCGCTGCATCTGGTAGATCTGCGCTCTGGGCTTTGCTTGGCACCCGCTGTGTTGGCAGCTGTGTGGTGTGCAGTAGGGTCGAGGCTCTGCTCCTGTGTTCTGTACTACGAGAGCTGATTTACGAGACTTCTGAAGTTTCTGTGGTGATTTTTTTTTGGAACCTTCTGTGGTGATTTCTTAGCGCTAGTGTTTATTGACTGTACAGTAGTTTGCCGCTCGGCACCAACCGCGTTTGGTTTGTCCTGAGAAGGGCCTGTTTTGCTTCTTGTACCTGTATCTTGCCTTGACCTTGTCCTGCGTCATGTTGGCGCTTAGGCCGCGTTGGGCATCAGGGTGTCAGTAGTATGTTATGTCGTTCGTCATATCTTATCCTGACTAGTGCATATCTGGTGTTGTGTTTGGCTTCAAGGATTTAATTTTCTAGTGAGTATTCTGTTTGAAAAAAATAGAATTTCGGACTTCCAACTCCTATCCTGTAGCATCAACCTCATATGACTTTGATGTAAATGTTGGGAGTTTAGAATTACTCTTGGTTGCTTGGTCTGAGTCCTCTACATATCTGATTTGAACATTGATCATTATATGAGTTGAAATATGCTTTGCGGTATGCGGTGGATGCGATTAATTCCAGCTTTTGTCATAATATGTTTATTGAGTAATCTTTTTTTTTCACTTTAATGTATTGAAAAACAGGAGCTCACCATGGCATCAAAACGTATCCTTAAAGAACTCAAGGACCTGCAGAAAGATCCCCCCACATCATGCAGTGCAGGTTTGTGATATTAATGGAACTTGGATTACCTGTCGCTAGACACACATTCTCCACTGTGCACAATCGATTTCATATCTATGCCAATTTCGTTGAGGTGCAAATTTCGTTCCTGCATTGTCCAGGTCCTGCTGGTGAGGACATGTTTCACTGGCAAGCAACAATTATGGGGCCGTCTGACAGTCCCTATGCTGGTGGCGTTTTCTTGGTGAACATTCATTTCCCCCCTGACTATCCCTTCAAACCTCCAAAGGTTAGGATTAAAAAGATGTATCTTATTTACAAACTCTCATATTTTCTGTTTTGGCTATCTTGTCTTGTGATATGTGCTCTTCTTAGCTTCATAGTCCTGCATATTTTGAATTTGGTTGCCTACTCTGATGATTATTAGGTTTTGATATGGTGAATTTTACAAGCACATTAAACTTAGCGGTCATATGTCAGTTACTTTTTTGCTGCTGATAATCGTTAATCATTCAACAATATTCCTTCTGCTGCTTGATAGATCCACTCATCCACCTTATGGTTGCTACGTTTATCCATGGCCAACTTGTGGTATTGTTGTCTACTTGGGGTCATTTATTTTTTTGGTATGAAAAATGGAAATCATGATAAGACTTGCTGCCGACATTGTAGACCTTCACTGGATGAAGCCTGTCAATGTTTCCTTGTAGAGTTGTAACTTGGAAGTTTGTAGTAATTTGGTATGACTGAAAATGAAGGTCTGTCCAGCTAAACATTACATGAGATGGATTATCCTTTGATATGAAGAAAATGGGGTCAGAATTTTGGGAACAATTGTGTATAATATCCATCTATAGCATCCACAATCAACTTCCATTGTTCTATTTTTTAGTGCTCTATTTCTTACTTCTTTTGAGGTCAATAACTGAATTGATGTGATTTCATAGACTCATATCTGGTGCAGTAATTCATTTTATAATTGTCTGTTATTTACTTTGATTATTACTCTTTCCTTTTTAATTTATATTGAATAATGTTTGCGCTCCCTTCATTTAGGTGTCTTTCAAGACAAAGGTCTTCCACCCCAATATCAACAACAATGGAAGCATATGCCTTGATATTCTCAAAGAACAGTGGAGCCCAGCTTTGACAATCTCTAAGGTCATCATCGTCACCCCTCCTTTTCCTATGTGCACATACTCTCTTTTCAGATTTTAGCTATGCTTTATAAAGTAATAACAATACCAAAGTCTTTTAGTCCGAAGCATCAGGGTAGGATAAAGATGAAACCTGCAGTAAACCAGTCAAGAACAACAAAAGAAAGAAAGATAAATTAAAAAGCTAAATGCCCAATGTCTGCTTAATAAAGTGAGTAAAAAGCTAGATGCCGGATGACATCAGTAGCATTGTTATAGCTATTGTACAAGCGTTTTAGGATGCTCTGATCTCTATAAAATCTAAATCTTTGAAAGGATTTGGAGTATCTTGTCAACTAGAATGTATAACCTTAATAAGCGTGTTATTGTATAAGAACTTAGGACCCTCTTTCAGCATTAGATACATATCTTGTCTATATAGAGTGTGTTTTTCATTCGGCTTTTGTTAGATATTATGTATCATCCCTGTGAAAGCATCATAGTATTATCCGGAGTGCAGCCGTACTGTTTATTAAGACGTTGCTTGATTTTTCCACAGGTCTTGCTCTCCATCTGTTCCCTGCTGACTGATCCCAACCCGGATGATCCTCTTGTCCCTGAGATCGCCCACATGTACAAGACGGACCGGCAGAAGTATGAATCGACGGCCCGTAGCTGGACGCAGAAATATGCCATGGGCTGACGAAACGCCTTCGCCACATGAAGGCTGTCGGCTGATGGTTGGTGTATCGACTTGAGAAATTGTTTATGGGCCATTGTATGCTTCGATTTGTTGTCGGTTGTGTGTATCCCTGATCCATCTAGGATCATATTATAGTCAATGTTGGCCTTTCTTCGTGGTTGCCATTGTAAGTGATGGTCGGTCATGAATACTCGTCACCTCTGCTTGTTGGGAAACCTTCCTTAAGGGTTGGTGATGCTTACTAGGTCAATGTTCATCAAAGACGTTAGTCTCGTTGCTCTGGCTGTCACCAGTTCCTGTGGATCATTTAGAATGTGGGCAGGGCAGTCTTGTTAGGATCTGGTCTGCTGGTGAGGGCGTACATATGCCTTCAGAAGTTTCTACTCTGGTTTTAAAATACGGATACAGTTGATTTTAACATCAACTTTAACATTTCACTAGTCAAATGCCCGTAGCGAACAGCATTGTAACCTTTTAAGTTGTCGTCAGTCCGTAGCAATGCACAAAACTCGTTTACAGGTTTAAAAAATTACAATGCGCTTTTAAAAATTCAACACATCATTCTGAAGGTAGATACACTCGATTGAGTAGTTAAGCACCTATCGACTCCCTATCTTCGTTTTATTTCTTATTCCTTTAGTTCTAACAACCAGTTCAAAAATAAAATTGTAAAATTAGCGCACAAATTCCATATACTTGACGGTGGTGCTAGGTTCAAGCAAACCTCTAGGCAAACCTGAACATCCACCTTTCTGAGCTTAGGATGCAGCAGCACAAAGTATATCTTCCAAAAGCAGCCCTCGCTCATGTGGCTGTTGCAGCACTCGATCCTCAAATAAGCCAGCTCCAACGCCATGCTCGGCGAGGGCAATATCGCTGATAGAATCTGCACTTGAACTTGATAAGCAACAACCTAAGGGAGGTAGAACATCATAATCAGGACCGAAGGAAAAGCCTTGTGGACAGCTCAATAAGAGCAACGACTTTTAAACCAAACAATTGTAATTTTCGTGTTCATCGTAAGCAGAAATATAGAATGTAAGAAAGTGATCCATGTAAGCCAAGCACAATAAGATTACCATAAATTGTAGGCACAAAATTATTTAGTAAAGGAGATTGCAAGAAACTGATCTGTACCCCAGCTGTTGGGAATAGGAATCAGAGCTGTAAGTTACTTTCATACTTTGTATGGTTCAGCTCCTTCTTTTCTCTAAAAATGAAAATGAATTGCATTTATGCTTCCATTGTAGTACGATAAAGAATATAAAATCACATGTTTATTAGTTAGGAGTAGTATCAAGCGATGAAACTTACCAACTTGTGGGTCACAGTGCTTGCATCAATATTTTCAAGCAGTCCATTAATTCGGGCAGTCTCAAGCTCATGATGGCAGCTGCAAGTTTTGGACTCAGTTACCATACCATAAGCAACTATATTGCACAGTAAAAAAAAAGTTTGGCAAGCAACCAATAAATACCTGTGGCCAGATAGTGTATCATGGTTACATTCAGCATTAATCTTAAACTCTCCTGCGTCAATCAGAAAAATGGGAAAAGAAGTTCTTTCAGAAAACCTCATTCAAGCTTCACTTGCAGAAAATTTTTAAAAATATGTCAACTCAAACGTTTTATAAATTCTACAGATGTTGACATACTACTAAATTCCTGTGGAAAAAAAAAGGTTTCTTTACAATTTGCTTCACTATGCAGCTGCATAAGCATAACTTTCACCTCTAGTCTGCAATGTTATTGAATGAGTTCTTTTAGTCTCAAGTCATAAGCTGAGATTGTAAAATTTTGTTAACAGAACCAATTTACTTGGCTGCGAGAGGGTCATAATATCATACAACTTTATTTAACATGCTGACTTTCTAAAAAACACAAAATTAACACCCTGAGTCCACAGATCTAGGACAAACACTGGCCGGGCGTGAAAGGATAACAGCCCACCTCAACATCACACTGCAACTAACAGCCCTAAAATCAAACTTAAAAAAAGAAGCTAGAAACAGGTCAAATAACTGAAACCCCTATTCAATCGGAAGCTCCATCAAAAGCATCAATAATCTCTGCACGGAAGCAAATTAAGTTTTAGAAGTTCAGAGTCAAACCTGAGTCAAGCGCTTACACATACAATCAAACCAAATAAGTCCTTACCTCTTTGATCTTGTACGAACCCCGGGCATCACATCTGCAAGGCGCAATCTTGTTCCGGGTACAACAGCTTCGATTCCAGAACCAACAAGCTCGCATCAAACACCAAAGCCAGAAGCCGAGGCTGGGCAGATGCAGCTAATACATGAAGGGTCGACACGGATCGGCAGGGGCGCCGGCGAATCCAGGGCAGAGCAGACGGTATCCAACCAGGGCAAAAAATGCAGCAGACAGATCCGTGCAGAGCTTGATCCTCAGCCATCTCTGGCCTCACGCTCTCGACGGCAGGCACCGTCATCCACAGCAACCACCTCCAGACCGCGCGCACATGCGGTGCGGGTGAAGAGTGGGGGGTCCACCTGTCGGCGCAGCTGGACCTCCGAGCAGAGTGCGTAGCTTGCCGGCATGCCGGCCCGGGCGAGGGGAGATGAGGCGAGGGAGCATGGGCGGGGCATTACGACTGAAGGGGGCGGTGGGTCGAGACGGTGCGGTGTGGCCTGTGAGGTGACGGGGACAGATCTTCCGTTTCCTATCCGGCGCCTCCATGCGGGTCGAGGTCGACGGTGGAAGCGAGGCGAGGGAGTGGAGCGGGGTGACGCAGCTGAAGGAGGCGGTGTAGAGAGACGCCGCCCCACGCTGCCACCGAAGGAGGACGAATAGGGTGCCTGCCGCTCGTGCTCCTCGGGCCATCCTCGAGGGTCGCCGCCGCTTGTGCTCCTCGCGCCGCCCAAGGCCACCGCCGTTCGTGCTCCTGCGTTGCCCCAGTGGACCGCCGCTGCAGAGGAGGTAGTGGGGAGGCGCGGAGCGGGCAGGTGGCGGCGCGGGCGCGCTTGGCGCTGGGTGGGGGGCCCAGAGCGGAGCGGAGAGGTGGTGGCTGCGGGAGGATCGTAACCGTACAATTTTAATGGACGGCTCAGATCGGCTAAAGGCAGAAAGGGCACCTACCAAATGAGTAGCATCTCCAATAGGTCTTTAAATAAAAATTTAAGACATGATTAAAATAAAAATCCTTTCAACCGTTTGGTATATAGGTTTCTAAATATAAGAACTTCTAAAATAGTGCCTCTAACACCCTACATTTGAGGAGTTGATTCAAACTTCTAAAACATTGAAACTTAAGTTCTTAGTGTGTGCTCTGAACATGATGATCATAAAGAGAGAAAAACAAGCCACAACTTCTAAGCAGTGCACAAGTGAGAGGATCGATCCCTACTGCCTAGGTGATATAATGAATCGACTAGGATGGAGATTAGAAAAAAGTGGTGCCTATGTCAGATTTTATTTATTGAAGTCATGACTTAACATTGATTTAGATATAAGAGCGGCTCATGACGGGCTTTTGTTCTGATTCTATTTGGAAATTACACAAATCAATGCTATTTATGATGATGTGGCTATATTTAAACATGTTTTTAGGTATAATTATTGAGAATTATTGGAGAGAAACAATTATTTTACTCTCAATAGTTTTTTTGAAACTTTTTAAATCTAACTTTGAGTAAATATTATAAAGAACTGTTAAAGATGCTCTTATAAGAGTAGAGATATTATTAAAAAATGGATAAATATCGTACTCCTATATTTTTATTACAATTTAAAACTTGTTTACTTTTTCTGTTCTTTAATTATCGTCGTCGTTGATAACTAACTTCAACTTTGATTGTTTGTTTTATTAAAAAAATTTGATAAATATTATATATTTTGTTATAATTTACATTATTATTAAAAGTATTTTAATTACATTTTATAATTTTATATATTTGAATTTATTTTTTAATAAAATGAATAGTTAAAGTTGACGAAGGGTTTATGTATTTACCGTTCGCCTTGTTATTCAGATTCCATGTACAACGCCACCATTCTGAGCTAGCAGTGCCTCAAGCAAGGCAAGCGCTTCGCTTCAGCAAATTCTGGAGTACGAAGTTTGGCCGAAATCCAAACAACTCGTCTGTTTTGACCAAATTTTGCCGGAACCTAGACCGAACCGCGACGAACGCCTCGAGTCCACTCTGACGACCGCGACGAACGCCAGTTTAGCGCGCAGCCGGCTGCCGGCAGCCGTGGAAGCCTCTTCCTCTTCCATCCAAATCTTGCTCTTGTCTCCTTCCCGATTCCTCGCAAACATCGGAACGTTCGATCCGAAGCTGCGGAAAGCTCATCGCTCAGGCCCGGTTCCCCTCTCCAGATCCCACTCTCCCCGGGGCGCCGGATCCCTCACCAAAGCCGCGTTTTTTTTTAACAATTTAGGACTTATTTTGCGGGCTTCGACAATTTGACAAAGCCGCCGTCGCGCTGCGACTGGAAGCGATCCCCTCCCCTGCCGTGCCGCCGGGGCGGAGTCGACGACGAATCGGCGAGCGCGGTAACGCCTCCGGCTCCCAGATTCGGCCCGAGCCGATGGGCGCCCGCGGAGTCGCCGCGCTCGTCTTGCTCCTCCTAGCTTCGGTGCTGCTCCCCGGCGCCGCCTCGTCTAGGGTTCTGGAAGGGGAGGCCAGCTCTGGCAAGGTGCAATCCTCATCTCAAGCTAGTATGATAAGGTTAGCGTTGTTGCGAATTAGCGAAGAGAATTTCGGTTCATCGGTTTTCTGGGTTTCTCCAGGGCGCCCATGTACCCACCGTCGCCGCAGGTGGATCATCGAAGACAGACAGTCAGAAGGAATCCGGGCAGTCAGCAGCTGCGGGGCAGCATGCTGAGAGCAAAAGCCAGGAAGGTGCACCGCCGCCGACAACAACGGCAGTGAAGGACTCGAAGCAGCCGGCGACAGGTGAGGCAGAGGAAAAGGGACATGAGGCAGGTGGGGCTCAGACTCAGACCTCTGCAACATCACCTACACCATCGCCGTCGGTGCAGGAGAAGGAGGTGCAGAAGGGGAACCCTCTGGAAGGTTCAGGACCTAATGGTGGAGATGAAGCCAAGGGTGGTATGGATCACGAGGAAACTGGGAAAAAAGGGAAGGATGATGCCACCGAAAAGTTGAAGGAGGTGATGGAGAAGTGTGCTGCTTCACACAAGTGCTCTGATGGAGGAAATTTTTCTGCTTGCCTTCAGGTTTCCGATAATGGTAATATTGCAAATTCTATTACAATTAAGCATTCAAACGCTTTCTAAATTTTCGGTGCTATCCAATTGCCGTGTTTTTTATGGGTTCAGTAGAACTAGAAAATTGTTAGTTTTAAGTTGTACTCCAGCTCATAGTGGTTCATATGTATCTACTGAGGTCAAAAATTTGTTGCTAGGGTGAAAGCAGTGGAATTACATTTTTTGAGAAACAGCATGAGTTCATGCCAATATGCCATGCTCTTTGTTTAGAATTAACTGCATTTTTAGTATTTTGTCCTGCTGCACATATGTTTTCTGAGGGCTTTACCTTGAGATTCAACATTAATCCCAGATGTATCATGTGAATTAGGAACCTGGTCAAGAAAATAGTGTACATTCTGAGATAATTTAAAGGTATGGGATCAAATTCGTAAGAAAAAACTCTTAGAGGCTTAAAATGTGCACTCCAGTTGAAACCCACTATGCTTCAGTGAACCACCACATAAGGTTTATATATATAACGCCTTTCTTCATTTTAGCAGTGTCACCACATTTATATGCTGTACCATCAAAGTGTATTGTAGTTGGCATATACTGGTGTTTCCTTGTTCAGTAAAGGTTTGGAATCAGAACAGAGGCCTT
>BCLH01002984.1:24321-37366 GCA_001602315.1 Zoysia pacifica
AACCATAGAAATATGTGGTACAGTGACACTAGGTATTCACCTTTTTGTATGTGCCATCAAGAACTACAACTGAAAGGCATCAGGCCGTAACATTTGTGAAGTTTACCATATAGATTTCACAGTTTTCCCCCTAAAATAAGTAGCTTCAAAAGTTTTAACAGATAGTGAAGGCAAAATATTGGTACATAACCTAAGATTGATAGAGACATTATTTGATAACAAACTTGCTTGTCGCTGTTGTGGCCTTCTATTTAAATATATGAATAAGGAGGGAAATCATAGTATTTTATTATGTACATATGTATGATATGCAATATCATGAATCTAATAGAGCTTTATCTCTAATTCTTCCAGGTGCCATTGGGTCATTTGTCGTACTCTTGAATAAAGGGCAGAATGTTATTACCGTTAGTGTCAAAGAAGCATTGAATATAAGTATTGACGAGATGGATGTACCTCTTGCCAAGGGTTCCTATAGACAGGTATGCATTTTACTTCTTTAGAATATTTGCGCCAGGTTCCTTTGAACACTTTGGTATTATGCGTTCTAGATCCAGTAGATGGTGAGAGTCACGTGAGTGATCCATCGTCATTAGTCCTTAAGTCACCTTCTCACTCATCTCTCATCAAATTTGTGAGCATGCGTTTCAGATTTAGTTTCGCCCTAGGTCAATAAAGATTTCATGGTTCTACATCCTGACATCACGTTTTCATCCATGTCATAGAAAGTTAGAAACGTGGTATGTGCTTTGTAAATTGTGGGCTTGTGGGTAAATTTCTTGTGCATTTTGTGTGAGATGCTATATATGTGGCCTCCCAAACTATATCATGCATTGGAGCATGAGAAAAAAAAAGACTTCCTTTGTTTTATATCTGAAGCAAAATTATGGTCATCATATGCTAAAAAGATTAAATTTATGTTCATTGCAATGTAACTGTGGTACCCTTGTTACTTTGCTATTCTGATTTTTTTTTTTGTAATCTTAACATGTAGACTATCATTTTCAATTTTCTTGTAAGTTCTAAATTTTACATAATTTATATCACCAGATGGGCATAAGAAATATCAGTCCAAATGGGAAGCTCACTTTAAATGGTGGAAATGGGGACTGCATCTTATATGTCAGTCAACCGTCTTGGCAGCAACAGTTTCAGCAGGTCGCAGCAGGCCTGAATCCAATATATGGAGCTTATCTTTTTGGTTTCACTGTCGTTTTGGTGGGTGTAGTTTTTCTCTGTTGTAAATTTGCAATTAGAAGAGGCAGTGGTGGATTTCCATATCAGCAGCTTGAGATGAGTGCTCGAGCCCCGAACTCTTTAGGTGCAGACAACACCACAAGCACAGCAGATGGCTGGGACGAGGGCTGGGATGATGACTGGGATGATGAAGAAGCTCCTGCAAGGCCTTCAGAGAAAATACCTCCTAGTAGTATCTCAGCAAATGGCCTTTCCTCGAGATCTCGTACAGATAGCAAAGATGGCTGGGATGTAGATTGGGATGACTGAACTGTGACAACAGAATTTTGACACGTCCTTGTGAAATGGAAATAGTATACTTCCATCTGAATGACCTGCAAGAAGGAAGGATCCAAGTATACCTGGAACCAAGTGAGCCTGTGCTCGACGAACTGACCTATCTCCTGGAGGTTTGTGGGTTTGCTTCGCTTCAGACTGTCTGTACAATAGTGTTCCATTACCGCATTTTATTTCTGAGGTGATACATCAACTGTTAACAGTACAAATTGTAGTTTTCCTGGTTGTAACACAACACATAGTTTTAGTATATGACTGGAACACACATTAGCATTCTTTTTGGAGAGAATAATTTTTTTGCACCAGTCGCATTGAGCCTACCTGCATATTGGAAAACCAGATGTCTAATAGATGGACAATTGTTTAGTTACCACCGTGAGTGGGATTTTGTCAAGTACGATTAGTTCACGATGCTCAGGAGCTACCCAATTACAGGGACTTTGATGCATGGTTCGTTACCTTCTAAAGCAGGATGTTTCCTCGTCCAAAAGAAAACTTATCTGGATCAATGTTATATAAAATTCTTGGTTGTAAACCACCCGTTTAATAAAAGTTAGGAGCGAGAAGCGTTGATGTTTTCCTGTGTGTATTGGGCTTAGCCAAGCCCGTATATATGTGAGTACGTATGTAATAACCTAAGAGAAACAACGGAAGCTACTACAAGAGTGAAAGATTTAGTTTTTTCAAAGGATTAATTTGGCACATGCCATTACAAATTTGTGAAATTTGAAATATATCATTCTACACGTAAATTTTAAAGTGAGTGAAATACTTATTTTTTTTATCAACTTAAGCTTTTGGATACAACTGATTGGTGTAGTACCCCAATATGATATCAGATTCAAAGATCTCAAGTTTGAATTCTAGCGGATGTAAGTTATTAAAGGGATAATACTTGTTTTAGTCCTTGAACTATGATCAAAAGTTCACTTTTTATGTTTCAACTTTCAAAATGTTTAATTTATTTCTTGAACTTTGATTACTAGCTGAGTTTCATCCTGATCTGACATGATGGCACACATGTCACGCCATGTAAGCACGTGACATGTCACATCAGCTTCAATTTTAGATTTTAAATTTCAAATTAGTTTTTCTCTCATATAATAACTCTGTTTTTAATCCTTTTGAACCATCGTATTTTTAAAAATTATTGCAATAAAAAATAATACATTAATATATTTTTCTATTATCTTTAAAGTTTAATATTTTTAATATGATATATATGTGTTCAAATTCAATGATTCGAATATATTGGATATTTTTACATTTTTATAGACAACTTTATATTTTAATAAAATAGACTCTTAATGCAATCCAAATATTAAAAATGTCATGTTGTTAACACTATAGAAACATAACAAAATCAACTTCTTTAACATATCATTACATAATTTGAATATATTTTACATTTTTCACGTCTAATATTAACACAATTCAAACATTGAAAAATATCTATACATTATTTTGTTTTGTTACATTAATTCTAAGAAACGTGATGGTTTAAATAGATCTGAAAATAAAGTTACAGTTTAATGAAAAAATCAATTTAAAATTTAAATATGAAATTTAAGCTTATATGACGTGCCTTCTGCAGACGTGGCATGCCACGTAGGCAACCACATCGTCTCAAGGATAGAAATGAACCTTAAATTGAAGTTCAGGACTAAATTGGACATTTTGAAAATTAAGAGATGAAATTGAGATTTTTGCCATAGTTTAGGAACTATGTTGACTATTATCCTGTTATTAAAATAACTTGTAATCTACTCATATTTCATGTTACTGGAGCCGCACACGAGGAAAAGTGTTCAGTATAAGTAATTTACCCATTTTTCTTCATCAGCTAAATTTTTTTTGCGCAATTGGTTAATGCACAGTAGTTCAATAGTAAAAGGGCACAAAACCATTGTAGTAAAAAAAAATATGGTGCAATACTATTTAGGATTAAGTGTGGTTACTGTCAATTTTAGCCCAAGCTGCTGGGCACTAGAATTTAATCTCATGACCACAGCAAGCTGATGAGTTCCTCCAATCCATCCAAAGATTCTAATCCTACAAAAGCAGGGGATGCAAAAGAAACATCTGCTGAAGCCCACTCCATCAGCCGATCATCCACTGGGCAGTCCTCCGTGAATTCGGCCACGTTCGCTTGCATCAGCTCCACCTTCACTGGCAAGCTCGGCGGTGCCTCGTCGTCGCCGTGGCACAGGCTATCGTTCCCTGCTCCCACGCTGGAGCTGGCGAGGAAAGGCACCTGCGGCACGGAGGTTCTGTCCACCACGGCGACGGGCGCGTCGTCCCTGGGACACGCGGGTGTGTGCTCGCCGAAGTACGTTGTCTGGAACAGGGACGGATCCTCCTGCGTTTGCTGAACCTGCTTCTTCGCGCCGCAGCCGTGCTCGTCCCTGTAGCTGCACCGGAAGTAGAGCCTCCGGTACCTCTGGTCGCTGATGATCTTCTCCCCGTACTTCCGCCACACGAAGCCGTCGTCGATCGTCGAGCTCACGACTCTCGCGCCCGTTTCTTCACGGCCCGTCACCCTGCAAGTCAAGGTAATGTAAGCGCACAGATGAGGCACGGCAGTAATTAATGGAGGGACTATTTCAAACCGCTGTCAATGAATGTAACATATGCACCTTCGTTTAGAGGACCCGGCTGGAGGACGAGTGGTCGGCCCGTGCGCCGGCGGCCTGCGCTTCTTGTCATCGCCGGCGCCGCGCACCGCGGCGAGCGCGCGGTCGATGCAGCGGATGATCTGCTTGGCGAGACTTTGCTTGTCGGAATCGGCGCCAATGGCTTGGAGGAGGGCTAGCAGGCTTACGGCTGGCTCCCGGGCCCCCGCGACGAGCTCGCACGCCGCGGATGTACTTTCGGCGGTCGTCGCCATCTTTCTGGCTCTGAAACTTGCTACAGAGATTATCTGTGCCTGTGCGCCGGCGCTGTTGCTCCTCTTCACTTGCCGGGCGTTTATATAGGCGCTCTAGCTAGTTCAACGGAGAAGATAGGTACGGATCACTCGGCCACGTTCTTGGCTTCTTGGTCGACCGCCGAATCCGCCGGCGCGCGGCTGAAATAATCCGCGCGCTCTGCTGGCACACGTGCCGGCGCTCAGTTCTCAACAAGTCGATCGGCATCTGAGTGAGTGTGCCCCAAGCGAGCCCTTCGCCGTTCCGTGGCGACCTGGCCAGCACGGTCACTTCACCCTCGGTCGACAACCGTGCGGTCTTGATCAGGATTCAGGCAGCCGGAGGACAGGACCGGCCTCCGTGCCTGGTAGTACAGGCTAATCAAAGATCCTGCTCCGGTGACGGCAGCGCCGCCCAATGGAATGACGTGGTCCGCCAGACGTCAGTTGGCCACCACGTACGTTCCCTTCGGGTACATGACGATGAGCTCATCCGTCGGCACGCCGCAGCTCTGCTCCGGGCAGCTGCATCCGTCTCGCCGCGGCACCGTCACGGTAGGCTTGGGCCTGGGCGCATGGCCTGAGCGCGGCGGGTCACAGGGGGCCACCGGCCGGCCATGCCGACAGCGCCTAGCAGCTGGCCTTGGACGAGCTGCCGCCATCACGCCATGGCTGTCGAAATGATTGGCGTTCGGTGTTCGGAAGCATCAGGGAAGCGGCCGGCATCTGTGGACAGCCCGGCAGGGACCAATGGCGCGGCGGGATGGCCGGGGCGGTCACGTTCGCTCGCTCGGCCTTCCCCTGGTTCGACCTAGGTTACCAGCTGCTCTCGCCAACAAATAATACCACCCGGCCCCCTGTTGTGTTAAACGTGAGAGGAAAAACATCAAGCGTGCACTGATTGGAGCCAGGGCATCTCCGCTGCTCTGCGTTGCGACTTGCAAGCAGATTTGACTAATCTCATAAGTACGCTGGCATTGGCCCCTTGCACTACGGTCCAACCTGATGCTGCTTACAACTATTCTAACTCACACTGTCCAACAGCTGTGCAGGTGCAGCCATGGTTTTTTAAAGTGGTGATGATGCTTGGATCGCCATCAAGCATCAGAGCATCGATCAATTGTCAATTACATGAGCAGATAACGGCGATCAATCGTGATCTATACGTACGTACGCCGGGACGCGCTGCGTATATTATACTACCACTTGATAAATTCTACTAGATCATGAAACCCACAACCACCTTCCTGCATGTGATGCGATCCACAGCACGCAGTGCCGGTCAAGAAGAGCTAGCCTGAGATCGATATCACCAAAACGTGGCAGAAAGCTGCGAACATGTACTTCCTCCGTTCTTTAATTAATTTCGTTGTTGTCTTTTTAAATTATAATTCAAATAACTCTAATGCTAAATCAAATTATATCAAAATATATGAAATTTATCAAATTTTTTTAATAAAACAAATAATTAAAATTGAATTTAAAAATCAACGGTGACATCAATTAAGGATACCAATCAGTAGACTAATATAGTAGGAGTATCTTCCTATTGGTGGCAACTTAACCTTGCCGGATTAAAGACAGCAACTTGGCAGGTGGGTGATGCTGATCCCGTGGAGGTTGGGTATAGTTGACTACACGCCACTTGATCAACTTGATTTTGTCATATGCATCAACATGGAGTTATGTATATGGTAAGTCTGAAGAAATTTTTTCTGCAACTTGGTTTTATTATTGCTAATGCGCAAGCCGAAGCATGAACTCCAGACCTAGTACGAGTACTAAGTAACGAGTGCCAGCGCGTCGACAGAAACAAAGTGAGGCCAGGTTCATGTAATCATGTTCGACCTTAGCCCTTTAGATTCTCCCTTGGCTGAATTGGAGTCAGGACAAATGATCGACCTGGAGGCTGGAGCATTAGATAGGCAGCTAAACGTGGCCTAAAGCTCTCCTCACGCAATCCAAAGGCCAGCAGCTGACTTTAAAATGCTATTTTTCGGAGGGAACCTTGGATATTCGAATCAAGTGGACTTCCAAATTTCTTCTTATTTTTTTTGAAACAAGTGGACTTCCGAATTTCAACACACCTTGCAGATGTGAAGTCTAAGGCATCGCTGGCAAGCCGCAAGTGAGCCCACAAAGAATACGAGATCGATGTTGTTGTCTGCATATGTTGCCATGCAGTCTTGCACAATGATTCAAACAGTGGCGAAGCTAGGAGAAATACAGCGGTGGGGGGTGCACAACTTCACCAGACATAGAGAAGATGACCTAATTTAGCTGTCCATGGGTGCAGGGGCGGAGCCAGAATTTTGGATTGAGAGGGGCTAAATAGTAGTAAAATTGTACTGAGAGGACTTAAACTAAAATTTTATGCAAAATACATGGTGAAAAATTAATTTCTTAATGATGTTGCTCAACCATAGGGAGGGCTTGGGCACCTGCTCACCCTCCGCCCCTGCAAGGGTGCACAAAATTGAATTTTGAGGGTGCATATGTGGTGATGAAAACTAACCAATTGTAAGCAAACTCCTGTATTTCGTTGGTGCATTTGCACCAAACCACCGTGTATGTAGCTTCGTCAGTGGAGAGAGTGCTATATCATCAAATTTGATTTAGAATTTTCTAACTGTTTCATTTTAAATTTACGTCACATTCTGCTATAGTACGCAATCTGCGAGGCAGATAGCTAGGAGTGCTTTGCTGGGGTTGCTAGAAACCGGCAAGAGGTCTATTTCACATGCATCATAAGCTAGCCAAAAATTACGAATACGCTCCTCGCAAAAAAAAATATTGAACATAATAACTATTATAGGATATTGGCATCCTGCTCCAAATATATCTACACCAGAATACCAGATACGCCAAATAGCAAGATAAATATTTGGATTGACTAATTAAGGGATTTCTTGTTCCCGGGAAAAAACTGTCCATCAAGTCTCTGTCAATTCTTAACAAAAAAAAGCTACTCCTATCATCAAATCCGTTATTCCAATCATTAGGAGTGTATATGTCACGCATGGAGGTTTGGTTGCTTGGAGCCCCAGAACCAAACAACGACAATTTTCCACTCAATTTCACAGACTACGACCACCTAGGTCCCGGGGAAAAGTTGGCCTGATCTCCATTTGGTGGCATCATCTGCTGAGACAACTCGTACTCATAGCTGTGCATATACATAGATATATTTGTATATTCCTCTTTCTGCAAACCCAGGGTGGTGGCCGTCAATGGAGGACAAACAGATGCATTTCTAAAGTCGAGGACTTGCAAAGAACCGCTACGACTTGAGCTGGGCTCATCCCGGAAAAAAATTTCACATGTATGCTCATGGACTAGGGTGACCAAGAACTGTGGAGGGTCGCTGTTGTTGTGCTGCTGCACGTATTTCTTTGCCGGGCACTTGTGATCGTCACTGTAACTGCATTTGTAGTACAACCTGCAACAATCGTACCAGACTTATGAAGATGTGCATCTTGCTAATTAATAGAACAAATTTAGTATTGGCAGGCAGTTTACAAGATTTCATGTGCAATGGAAGTTATAATAACGATTGTCCAAAATGAAAGCCCACAGTTGATTGTTTTATGTACTTGGGGATATATAATTCATCCTTTCCCATGTCACAATTGACGAAAACAGAAAGCAAATTATGCTGTGTCAAATCTTCACATTTCAATTCACTCAAGTTATGTTTTGATAAAGAGTCTAAAAAAAAGTTATGTACGATAAAAATAATTCAGCCATGCTGTCTCGACTATTTTTCATTAGCACTTCTAGTGGGATTTGGATATATTACCGCTCACTATTTTCTATGCGTTGCTGTATCCTGTTTGCAGTACTACAGAATACAGAAAACAGACAAGTATATCTGCAAGTGCTTCATATTAATGTATTTATATGGAACACAAAAGCCACATATTGGTGTTTATATATTTCAAGAAGGAACAGAAAAAAAAAAAGCTCACCAAAAATTTATATGTAGCTAGCTTTTGGAAATCATGTTTGACAAAGCAAAGGCATGAAAGTGCAATTATTATTTAGGAGTAATGACTATAATTAAGCGACAAAACCTATACCAAAAGGGTGCATCTGAAAATGAAGTTGCTTTTGTGGAAGCAACGGCTCAGGCACATGCAAGGCAGCTTCTGGAGAAAGCCTACCATGCCACAAAAGGTCTATACTATATACGAATCATAATATATCAAAGCAAATTAAATAAAATTACACAAACGATCTGTGTGGCAATCATACATTCTTTTTGGTAATTTGAAACGGTGTGCTGTGCACAGTGCACAACAAATTGTATTGTGAAGTAATACTACATGCAAAAGGAGGAACAAAAGAACAATCAAGAGATAATGCAATATCTACTGAAACTGACTTAGATGAGGAATGAAACTCCATCAAAGACCGTACCTTGGATATTCAGAACCGAGGATCTTCTTCTCGCCATATTTTCTCCAATGGAATCGGTCGTTTTCGGGCGCATCAGTCAATATCTCCTTTCTGAATAACGAGATGGAGGACAAATTGAGTGTAAATTTCATTTCACTGCATCAACTTATAAAAACTCTCCTACTACCTAACCATAAAATATAGACTCCAGTGCGCGCCTACACGTCAGCAAACACTGATGTAAATGGTATGCTTGAAGTGGATTAAAACAAGATCTATCAAGAAACACCTGCTATTCACTTTCCCTTTCGTTTGAAAGTAGATCTAGAAATCCCGAGGCACAAAACTAATAGTAGCCTGCTTTCTAATTCGTTTGCTCTCTGAAAGAACAGACAACTAACGGAGCAGAAAAGCAAATCAAATGCGCACAGTTTTAAGGATGACATGTTTTAGTTTTCATTAGTTACTTAAAAACAAAATACTAAATGAGGTGTAGATCTGCTAAGTAACATCACTAATCTTGTTTCTTATGCAGATCCCAACAAGAAAATGTATACAGTGTTACGGGGACTTACATTGGGACCTCCTCTCCAAGCCTGCCTCGCCGGTGCCTCACCTTCCTAGCACGGGGGACGGCAATACGACTTGCTCCCGTGCTGCCATCTGAGGCGTGAACTGCAGGCGAAGCCATAGCCATCGCCCCAGCCTCTGAGGAGTAATACTGCTCGCTCGCGGACTGGAGGATGGAGAGCGAAGATTTCATCGCGTCGGCAATCTCGCTCACGTTGTCTGCAGCAGCTTCAAGGCGGTCAACCTCTGGAATGAGCTCCAACTGCTGCCTGAGCTTTGCCGCCAGGTGGGAGACCCTCCTGAGCTCCTGGATCGCCGCATCCCTCTGGTTGGAAGTTGCACGCGGCGAGGGCGGCGGAGGCGACACCGTCTTAGACTTGGGCCTTGTTGACATGAGGGGATACTACTCTTGATAGGTGGAGAGCTGCAAAAGTGTGGAAGGTAGGCTGGAGCTGTGGTTTGGAATTGGATAGCTTTCATATTGAGGAGAAGAAGAGGCTAGCTCAACCACTGACCAGAGAGGCAATATTGTACTGGCAAGTGGCAACTAGTTACTAAAATCATTTTCTGTCAATTAAAGAGTGTATATATATTAGTGGTGTATGCCTATATATGTTGAGGGGAGATTCAGGGCTAACAAACCACATAGAAAAGGGAGGATTATTGGTGTTCTGCAAAGCCTTAAAAGTAGGCGAGAGACTGACTATTGGTTTTATTCATGATTGACGACCTCAGCATCTGATGCATACTTATGGACGAAAGCACTAGAGGGAGTGCTAACTGTTCCCAGTCAAAGTCCTTTTGTCCAACAGAATTGACAATCACACTGGCAGAAGAGACTAATCGATAAAGGGTAAGCTCTCATGTACTGAAGCAAAAAACTACAGTTTGTGCAGTGCGCTGGTGTGTGACATGATACCTTTATTAGGAAGAAAATAGTCACCACAGCTCGAGCAAAAACTGAAAGGTGACCGTTTAGGAATTCAGCCATCCTCCTCCGCCCATAGAGTTGAGATAGGGGTAGTTCCTTATCTGTCGGCTACTTATTTTCCTTGCTATATATATATATATATATATATATATATATATATATATTATGTTTTGTTAAACACCGTCGTTAATCACATGCGTTCGACATAGTCTACCACCAACAAAATTTTATTTCAGATCTTCAAAAGCAGACGAATTGGAAACAATTACACTAGGACCAAACCACTTTGAGTCTTCGCTCCCGGAATAGGAAATGCTGGGGCGTGTCCCCCCGAACGAACCTTCCAGCAGGCACCTCACTCGGGGGTGATAATTTTCTAGAATTATGTCCATGTTGAAGATCCATCTCTAGATCATCAGCGAATATAAAGGTCTATCTATCGAATCCAATCGTCATCATGCACCTTACCTCATCAAGGTAAATCCCCAAAAAAAAAAAAGTTGTACATGGCCCTTCACTGAAAGGTGCATATATTTAGACTACGTGATGATATCTGTATCTTAACATAAATTATGTGTGTTCCTAGTTTAAATATTTTTCCTTGCGAGGAGTCCCTACTTGTCTATATTTTGTCGACCTGAAACGATCACACGATCGTTGACATAAACAACTGTGCACGTTTAGCTGCAAGTTTGACAATGGTATTAACTACTAAGCCTTACGTATGTGAGATAGAATTATGCTATATATCCTGACAGGGATGTTGAACGGAATGATTGATACACTTGATCATCACTTCCTTTCGAATATATTGTATCTCCATGTAGTAACACAAAAACCTCCCAAAACATAACGCAGTAGCAGATTCTTCCTTAATGTTTCCTAAACCTGACCTGTCAATTGCAATAGTAAGGGCACTTGCAGATTGGGTTCGAATAACCGTAGGTGATGTTTTCATTAGATTAGGAAATGATCCATGATATGACCGAGGGGATTAACTATTTCCTCTTGGTGAGTGAGCTTCACGTGGGTTCAGTATGGAAGAGCAGGGCAGCGAGAAGTGACGTCCGGGCATGGATACGTAATCAGGCTCCCTCCATTTGACTTAATTGCTGGAAAGATTACGATACCATGCCACTAAGCTTCTTTTATTCTTAAGATCGACTATTATAATCAGGTGATTTGTTTAATTATCCATGGATCAGAGACGGGTACAGCCAGCACATTAGCTGTGTTCCTGATCGCATCAGGATTTATTCAGGACATTGTCGCCCCTCCGATCAGCACCTAACGAATTAAGAAAATCGCATCGTGAAGACCAGAGCTAACCCCACGTTCTCAGCCACTTCGCCTCGACGCGTCGTGGTGGTGCTCCCTGTGGCCAGCGTTAGGCTTTGCACGTCATCGTGCTCGCGTCAGCTGCATGACGTGCGCTCTAATCGTTCATATATTCTATATATTTGAAAAAGCCTGGTCATCGTGTCTCTGAATAAGTGTTATTTTTAACTTTTATAAATCAATGTTTGACCACTTATCTTATTAAATTTTTTTAGAAAATATAAAAACAAACAAGTCATGCTTAAAATATTTCTAATAAAAATATTTATAATAAAATAAATAATATTTTTAAAATCTTTTAAATAAGATGAATGATTAAATGTTGATGTGTAAAAATCTAGAAAGATTAATTCTGGGACGGATTAGTAATAAAACATGAGTCGTTGACAGTCCCTTTATTCTAGATGTGGTTATTGTTGAAGGTCCTTTCTGCAATTAAGTAGTCTTGACAGTCCTCCATTTGTATAATGATGTTTTTAGGACAGGGGATTAGTTCGATGCCATGATTCTGCATATAGCAGTATGAAATATGGAACATAAGGATTTCATAGGAGTTATATAGGAATTTCACATAAATCAGTTCAATTTCAAAGTAAAAACTTATGGTTCATGAATTTTTCTCAGAGTCCAAAGGGTGGCCTAAGTGGACCAAAGGTACACCTCTTGCTTTGAGGCAAATGACAGATTTGTTGTTATATTTTTGAATTTTTGCTGGTAAATTTTTGTGTCGAGTATTTACCATATGAGAATGTTCAAACTACACCATTATTAAAAACTACTTATTTGTTGTATGAGATTATTCTAAAGGAGAACAAGAGTGGTCGAAGCTCAACAACTTAATTTCTCATTTTGGTGTAAAGGACATCCGGATTTCAGGCGTAGAGATATGCTCCTCCAGATGATTTTGATGTCCAGGCAAATGCCACTCCGAAAGAAATACCCCATATATGCCACAGAAATGTTACTTGAGTTTCCATCGCCATATGCAAGCAACACACTATAAACTGTTATATACGTCCTTTGATTCATAATTTACTGAGTTTAAGCAGAGAGGAACTAGGAGGTATATATATGTATCTTCCAAACAGCAGGCTTATTCTTATTTTTGTATGAAGTGTATATCTTCCGAACAGCAGACTTTTTTATTTTGCTAATATGAAGTGTGAGAAACTTTTTTTTTCTACAACTTGATTTTATGATTAATAATGCACAAGCCGATGAACTCCAGCCCTACTGTACTACTTAATGAGTGCCAGCGCCACAGAAGCAAGCTCTTTGGATTCTCCTTTGACTGGAATTGGAGACAGGGAGCATTAGTTCGACAGCTACACATGACCTAAATCTTTCATCACGCAATCCAAGCGATATCA
>BCLH01002985.1:3828-37084 GCA_001602315.1 Zoysia pacifica
ACAAAAAACGCACACTACCAAATATGCTTCCTTTGTGCATAAAAAAAAATGCTTCCTTTGTGACACAATGCTTGAGAAAACCATCTGTCATCTAAGAAAACAAGCGTCATTCAAATGCCTCATTCAAGCATACTACTCCAGTAACTCTAGCATCTTACATCTTGAATTTCCCGAAATAAAGGCAAATCCAACTATGATATTTATAATCCATCTAGCAGTGTAGCCAAGCATTTTTCCTCTAGCGCCGTTGTACAGAGTCATCTAATGCATGGTATATACATCAAGGACAACATAAACTAAAATGTCAACTGTTTAGTGACAAGAAACCATATAAGCTTTTCATGCTGTTGGCATATGGACTATGAACTTCTGTCATTATATTAAGTAGATCAAAATAACGGCCCACAAAGCACTGTTAACAAAATCAATCAAACAAAGAAAAAACAAGAAATAAACAAAACAATGCTTTTATATAGCACTGAGAAATTGAAAGCACTTCCCAAATATGACTGCAACACAACTTGTGAAGTGCACGGTAGCCTAACTTACCACTCCAAGTCCAAGCAAAGAGTATGTTGTGAGGCCAAATCCAAACAAAGCATCCTTGCCGAAAGCACCCTGGTGAACACATCAAAGGACATATGAGACCTGTTTGATAAAGAAGCATAATCTATGCTGCAACAGCTCCTATTGTACACATGCTGGAGTTAGACATATTATTTATAATGAAACTCCAACTGCAGCAAAATGATCAGAGTTCTTTACAAGCAACTAGGTCAGGCATAAAATAGTACAATGAAGACTGCCTATCGAGCTTGACAAACATGTATGGCAAACTGGATGGTACAGATCTTGCATAGTTTAATTAACACTGGTATGTGACGTTGTCTACATTATTGTTTTTGCACTGCAAGTGAACCTTGTCGTCAGTAAAGTTGAACTAATCAATGTTACTTAACAATTCAATAAGAACAAGATATTATCATGACAAATATCCTATTTCTATGGAATTGTAATAGAAAAGCATCTATGCTCCAACAGCATATCGAATTGCAATTTGGCACATGCCCAATCTCTGGACCATAACAAAAGGAGACTTTGGCTGACCATTGACAGGAAGCGATGAGAACATGTTGCAGTAAATACAGTAGAATTATATCATAATCGATTGAACCTTTATCAATTAGGTTACAGAACGTATTTGTGATAGGTGAAAGAAAAGTCCATAGTAACGGTTACGCATCTAGCAAGGGGAAACAAGGACCATCTTAATATTAGGACTACTTTCATAAACATCTGGTCTGGCATGGTTATCTGACTTCATTTCATTAAGTTACATCAATGTTTACCTGTAATGCTCTTCCACCATCAAGACATCCAACAGGAAGCATATTAAAGGCAGTAGTTGTTAAACCACACCTAAAAAAATTACAAACTGAGTAAGAAAAAACACTTGTTTGGTTGCATGGGTTCAAGGTTGCCAATATTTTACCAGCCTGCGATGACAAGAGGGTGAATCAAAACTGTAGCAGCATGCATAGTACTGTAAATAAAAAAAAATATAAGGTCATTAGAAACAACAGAAGCTGACCAAGAAGATTCTTTTCAACACGTACAACATGTCACGTGTAGACAGTTGCTCCAAATAAATTGCATCCACAGAAGCTTTAATAGAACAGCATCTATCTACAATGATGGTAAGTAATATACTGTCTTCATGAAACATGCATAAGTTAGACACTTATTGATTTTTTCTGTTTACTTGATGCTTTGAACTGGAAACAAGGATCCTACAAAACTAGTTCTGTGAGTGGGTGAAGGGAAGTGGAAACACTTCGCATGTGTACTGAAATGGAACATATATGCTTCAAGGTACACACAAGACAAACTTAGGGGGAAAAAACTACTAGCTAGCTTAGATTGCACAAAAAGAAAAGTTCAACAGATTATTTATCAGATACCTGTATCCAAGTGCTGCTCTGCTAATAAGCCCAAGCAACAAGGAACCTTGGAATAGCTGGCTAGGTACTTCAACTAGATCGTTTGCTCCGACAGGATTTGAAGAGAGTAACAAACCCACAAAGAACATTGAAAAAGAAAGTGCAGCTCCAGCCACAGGACCAGCCATCGCTATGTCAAACATTGTCTTGCGATCCGGCAAAATGGACTTGAACTACAGCATTAAATAAAATAATAAGGAAAACAAGGGGATAAAAGTATGTTTCATGTATCAATATTCATTTTGGTGCACAGTAAAAAAATGCAAATAAACTAGAACTGATAAGGACAGAAAGATTGTATTACACCCTGAGAATTTAAAACTGTAGCGATACTAAATTAGCTCCCCCTCCCACCCCTTTTTCAGCAATATCAATTACAGAAAGAAGGTATATGGCAAATGTCTCCTATGTCATCATGTTGACATTAACTACACTGCATTACGAAGATATTGCCTAACTGTGCATTATTTTGGCATCCTATTGAAGTACCGATTGATATCAACAAACAAGAATGCGATAGCAACATATCCACATCCTAGAAACTCTAATTAGCAACCAATGCTAACCTGAGTAATTGCACCAAAAGTTCCAAGTGTGAAGTTCGGGATGAAGAAAGGAATGCCCAGTTTTACATTTTTTGGGAATGCAGCCAAGAAGTGCCCAATTTCCTGCATACAGAGTGGTGGCATGTGAGATTCGAGAAAGATTTAAAACAAGTACCAAAAGAAGAGGCTACATGAAAAAATAGATCCAACATCTGCATAAATATTATTTTGATTAAAGGATCTCATATATTGTTGCCGCCTCGGTTAAGGCCAAACTTTAATTGTTCCATGATATAATCAGCTATACGACTTAAGTAATACAACACCCATCAGTTTTGAGCCTTATACAAATAAATATCTTTAAGGAACAATGATTTCAACATAAATTTAGTGGCACAACATATTCCTTAGGGAGTTGCATAAAAGACTCTGAGTAGAGGCAATTCATTAATCCTCTAAGGCTCTAACACAACTTTAAATGACAGCCAAATAACAAAAAACTGTAAGACATAGAGCACAGGAGACCTGTTAAATCAATTTACACAAAATATCAGCAGAAAATTGGAGGCCATAAAGTATAACAAACTCGTATAACAAGTACAACATCATTCATATAGCTTCATTATAGGTTAGAAAAACTAATAGACAAACGTTAATTGATAAACAAACCGATGCTCGACAGATTTGGAGTGTCAATTACATGAAACACTTGGATAGCCAAAACACCATAAGCCACTGGCAAAGCTGATTCCACAAAAGGTACCAGAAGTTGCATATCAGGAGGGGGACCGGTAGCATTCGGATCAGTGAAATATGAAACAATTTCTGGCGGAAGACTACTAATCTGCACAAAGCTTAAAGTGATAAACAGCTTGACATGAATGGGTATTAAGATGCAATAGCACATAACAGATGAAGAATAAATATACCTTTGATGCAATTCCTAGCTCAATGCAGGAGAACATAGTGAGAAGGAAAAGTAACAGTGATATGACATATTGCCATAGGGTAGTAGGACCAGGCTCAGAAACTTCCTTCCTAAGCAAACCAAAACTAACACGCGGGCCCCCACGTGGGTCTTCCCCTTCTGAATTAGGTTCCTCCACCATAAAGAGATTGTATTTGTCACCAGTAAGTTCATGTAGTTGCTGTTGAAGTTTTGCAAAAATTTCTTCTCTCTTCCCACGGAGATTCCCAATGAAAAGAACTCCTTCACCAAGATCACCAAATGGTTCTTCTTTTGTCAACCAGAATGTTGTGTAGCCAAAAAGCTTTTCCTTAATCGCCTTAACATCAACTGGATCAACCTTTTCTGGGCCTAGAAGTTCCAACAATTTAACTGTATCGATATTATCAACACTAAAACTCAACAGTGGTGGCTCACTTGATACACCAGAAGCCTGATCAATGTAGAATGCAACAGGACATGTTTCAGAAAAAAAACATCCACGTGCATAATATTAAAAGAAATTATAATTTGAACTTCTATATTGTTAAGTCAAAGCCAAAGAGAGAAGAAAGTGCAATGATGGTTGTCCTGACAAATGAGTGCTCCAATGGAGTCGATGAACATGTCAAATTTTGAGGGAAAAGGAACTACTCATACATCTAAGTCGTAACAGGTTTAACACCAAAAAATCTTATTGATACTTTACTGGACCTTGCAGCCAACAAAAAAGTAAAAAAAATAAGTCACCATAATTATATGGTACAGCCTAACAGGTTTAACACAAAAAAAAATACATTGATACTTCACTGGACCTTGCAGCCAATAAAGGATTAAAAAATAAGTTGCCATAATCATATGGCACAGTCATTGCGAAATGACAGAAAGACAGCAAAGCTCAATGATTGGAAGGTAGTTCCATAAAAAAAAAACACAACATGAAGTACCCAAATATTTTTCACCATTACGGCATATATGTTAGCCATGTGTTGTGATGTATGACCACGCAAGATAGCAACTAACTTGTGCAATTCATTATCACTTAACCAGATAGCGGTTGATCATAGTTACTATCAACGGCGGAACTCTTCACAGGGCCACTAGGGCCATGGCCCTAGTCCTGGAAGATAAAACTTGACTACTTCTCCTAATTTTTTTATAGTAAATCTATGCATCATTTAATAGATTTGTTCTCTTATAACATCGGTACAAAATCAATTAATTTATCTTTACATTTTATATTAGTTAATAAAGATGACCAAAACATTAACATCTCTCCTGACCTCACTTTATAAATAAGCTTTGTTTGGTAGAGCTTCTCTACGGAGTTCTGCACCGTCTTTTGGTGAAGTTGTACCAAATAGTTTAAGATAGAGTCGTTCTTCTTTATTTTTAAAGTGAAGCAGTATGAAAAAAGATGAGAGAGAGCCATCAAAACATAGCTTAATCAGTTCTCCCTATCCTTTTTGGCACTCAGTATTCTAAATTTTCCCATATTTAAAAAAAAGCCATTTTTACTAAATATTTTCAGATAAGCTAGAGTAAGAGAAAAAAAAACTATTTTCAAGAGAAGTTAAAACCAAATATGTTTTCAGATAATCTAAAGCCCTACCAAACATGGTTTAGATTTGTCTGTGCCGTGCCTATTAACAACATGAATAAAATGATTTTTTAATGTTAATTTCTCGCTTGATAGTATCAATCTTGAGCTAGAGTTAGTGGCCCTAGTCGTGTCCCGAGCAGAGTTCCGACACTGGTTACTATGGTTGGGCTGTAGCACTTTTGCATGCTCGTAATGCTACTCACTCTTTTTAACTTCGAATATAAAACAAATTAGCCTCTATTACACACATTATATGTTCAAATTTGATTTTAAAGTTGAGAGTATAATTCAACAAGACAATGCACCCACTCCCCTGCTAACACAATGCTTGTAACTACCTCCCACACACTCGATTCCCTATCAAAATACTACACCAACAATCAGTCCTTAATTACGTTATGACAAGGTTGAGCATACGCGCATTTGAGAAATCACCAGAAAAGTAAGGTACAAAGAAAGCAACCGCAGCACCTTACCCCGGGCGACGTGGACGACGACGAGGACGAAAAGCTCCCCGACCGGCTTCGCTCAGACCCCAGCTCCTCCGCGGTGCCCACCTGTGTTTCTGCAGAGGCCGCAGCCGCGGTGGCCTCCTCCTCGCCCCCCTTTTCCCCGTCCTCCCCGCCACCTCCATCGTTGGATAAGCATCTCGGCCGGTCGCACAGCCTCGCGGCCCTCCACCCAGCCGTTGGCCTACATCCCGCGGACACGACTCTCGAACAGCCTGGCGCTGGAGCGAGCGCCCGGGGCCTATGGAGGCGGAGGCGGGAAGCCGTGAGGTAAACCAGCGGTGAGCTCGCGAGGGCTGCCGCCATGCCCAGCGAGGCGCAGCGCCGAGCTGCGCTTGTTCGCCGGTGCGGTGGTCCGACTCGGAGGCGGGAGAGTGGAGGAGAGGTGGGAAGCGGATAGGATGCAGTCACTGCGGTGAGGGGAAAGAGAGGGGCTGGATTTGGCTTGGACCGACGTGGCAACGGGCTGGCGGCGAGGCGACCCGTCGGCGCTTTTCCATGGTCCAGTGCGCAGAAAATATCCGTCAAAATCCTTGATCGGACCTGGCCCAAGGTTGCATTTGGGCTGGGTGTACCAAGCCCATTCAAAGAAAATTAAAATCTGCATCCAACCATCATCATTTATGCATTTTTCTTCATTACCATGCCCATTCAAAGAAAATTAAAATCTGCATCCAACCATCATCACTTATTCATTTTTCTCCATCGACACTCAAATCGAAATCAATTAATCCCTATATTTTATTTTTTAAAACAGTAATTTTAATTTAATTTTAAACTAGATTTGTTGCCTCGATTTAAAAATACCAGGATTGCCGTTTACGCATAATTGCTATACAAGCACTGCCGACAGTAAACATGTCATGTCAAGAGAAGCTGGCACGAATCTGGTCATAAAATTTCCGACGGCCTGGATTTTTCCTTCAAAACCCGGACGGCCTGGATTTAAAACCATGGAAAGTGACCTTGCTTGAGGATGTGTTCATGAGTCAGAGACAGTGGCCCAGCTGCGGCCTGCGGGCTCCGCATAGGACGCCTTTCGCACCGTCCACGTCCAGATGCTAGCCCACAACTGGCCAGCCCACCTGATACCACGAGACAACGTCACTTCCATCAGACAAGTTGGTCCCTCTTGTTGCTGGACCCTAGTATGTGAGAGAGGTAGGGGACCAGGCGATCCGTGCGCCTGAACGTACGCGCAAGCGGACAGGTTGCCGACAGGTGGGACTCGTAGTGGCCCCACATCCTCAGTCACTCAGGTCTGCGCGTGGGGATAACGCGAGCTCGCGGGTGGGGACGTCACGTCACGCCGCCCGCGCGCGAGGCGTATTGTTATATCTACCGTTTTTTGCACCCGCCTCCTCCCCCCTCGACGGCGTCTTCGCTGGCGAAGCTTCTCTCTCCTCTCTCCTCTCGGCGCTCGTCCCAGCAGGGAGGAGGCGTGCGTGGCTCGCGCGCGCGTGCCGAGGGGGCGAGAGCAGAGAGGCCGAGGCCGGGCCGCAGGAGGTGGAGATGTCGACGCCGGCGAGGAAGCGGCTGATGCGGGACTTCAAGCGGCTGCAGCAGGACCCGCCCGCCGGCATCAGCGGCGCGCCGCACGACAACAACATTATGCTCTGGAACGCCGTCATCTTCGGGTAACCATGCGCTGCCGCTCTTGTTTGGAATTGGGGGCTGGGATCTTGTGATTTCTTTTGATGCTAATGATGTTTGTTCTGATTCTGCAGGCCGGATGATACGCCGTGGGATGGAGGTGAGCTCGTCTGATTTCGGTTGCTTCGATATATAACTGTTCAGTAGCTCGCTTTTGCATCTTGGGTGCTGCCAATTTTGTATCGGAGGTATTGGTTGACTGAAACTGTAGTTTTGCAGCTTATGGCCGTTTTAGCTGGTAATTGCCAAAAAAAAAACACTTATTTTATTGATTGGTCATCTAAAGTATACGGAGTACATGTAAAGAAACTAGGCTACACATTAACGGTTTACCCTGCCAACGAAAGTACTATATGTATAGCTTTGTTTCCATAGAAGTATGCACCCCTTGTATAGTAAACTTACAGACATGTCACCTTTTGTTTATTGTTGAGAAAGCAAATAACCTTACCTCTAACACGTTTGTTTGGTTGCTTTTACCAGCTATCCAATAGTGGCATGAAATTGTTTGGTCAACTATGGGTATCTGCATCTTAGCAAGCTAATTAGTGCACACCATACCTTTAATATGTGGCCAATAAAGAAAGTATCATAAGTTAGAAATTAGAAAATCATAGGAGTTGCGTCTGTTGATGTTATAGGATTGAAAGTTATTTGATATCATAAACATAAACGCAATTACCGAAGTTATTAAGTCATGCTAAATCTTCAGTTTTCCGTAAGAACGGAAGCTCAGCCTCCTCTATTGAATTTGGTTGATGACCTCCTCTATTGAATTTGGATGATGAGTCAAAAACCCTTGGAAATCCCTGTTGTTCATGTCTGTTAATGTTGGTACATCAATAGTGCAAATGACTAGCTTGGTTGAGTCACTTAATGTATCTTTTAATGTATGTGGTCAGATAATCCATTAATGTTAGGCACTACTTGATACTACTTTTTCTTCATGATACAGATGTGTGGTACAATATTGATAGAGATTTCATTAACATCCATTATGGAACGTTTTCAGGCACGTTCAAGCTGACCTTGCAATTTACAGAAGATTACCCAAACAAGCCTCCTACTGTCCGGTTTGTCTCAAGGATGTTTCACCCAAATAGTATGCTATCTTTAAAGTTGTTTTCCTCCCATTTTAGCTACCTTTTCAAGTAGCTAAATGATTCATGATACTGAAGCCTTAAGGGCCCGAGGAAAAGTGGTTTAATGGCATCGGTTTCATTTTTCAGTCTATGCAGATGGAAGCATCTGTTTGGACATCCTACAGAACCAGTGGAGTCCTATATATGATGTTGCGGCTATACTGACTTCTATTCAGGTATCACTGTCAACTGTCTGGATCACCTCATATCTTCATTTATTCTATTGTTGTACTGTGTTTGTGTCGTTGTAAACAGTTGCAACATGTCATAGACAGCAGCTGAGCCTAGCTCAACTTGTAGTAGACAATAGAAAGCTTAGGCTATAGGTAGGTTAACTGGACTCATCATAATTCAAATTGAATCCGAGTGCATTTTTACTCTCGATCTGTACTAACAGTGATAGAAAGACACAGTTGCCCCTGAATACTTAGATGTCATTTACTAACGTTGGTCACCAACTGAAAGTTGATAATGTTTACCATACTACCTGACATATTGCCTTATGGATAACCGCAACAAATATCATTAATAGTAAATGGTGGACTTGTGGTGCTATGGTGCACCCATTTCCAGTATTGAACATGTGGATTTGAATCTTGTCCATATGAGCTGTTCACTCTTTACTGTATTCACATGCCATACTTATTTCCTATTGTTGTGCTTGGCTTTGCAGTCTCTGCTTTGTGACCCAAATCCAAATTCACCTGCTAACTCCGAAGCAGCTAGACTGTTCAGCGAGAACAAGCGTGAGTACAACCGGAAAGTCCGCGAGATTGTGGAGCATAGTTGGACAGCCGACTAAGCGTATCCTCTTCGCCAACTTAAGCAGGACAAGACATCTGCATGTCTGGCGAAGGCTTCACCTGTCTGTATTACCTATTTGACCATTAAATCACCGTATTGTGGTTGAGCACCTTGTTATCCTACTGGTTTTCCTATTGTGGTGGTGAACTATTTCATAAACTCAAGTATCAGCATATGTAAAAGCTATAGCTAATAAAATTTGTTGCTAGATTGAAGAAATCTTTTCCGGGCATGGTGTTTTCTTGTTGCATTTACACTGAAATGCTCATGATTCATGAGAAGGTTATTCATCCTGTGACTGATATACATCTCTCGGTTGACAGTAGTATGTATGGCCTGAGGTCGTTGCACAATATTGAAATCTCAGTGCCTGATCGGACCATGCGTAAATTATTGTCACAGATGCATATTCTCTAGAAGAAAAGATGACGCCACCCGAAAAAAAAAAAGGCATCTTGTTGAAGTTAGTTAATGTCGACCAAATTCTGAAAAGTTCAGGCTCAATCCCCAAATATACAAAACACATCCACAAGTAGAGATGCAAGTTTTCTACTTTTTGGACCAGCGGGGCGGCCCAAAACATTCTTAAATGAGCTAAATCATCCTTCCATCTTATATTGTTAGTTACGGAGTACTACTTCGCTTTAAAATATAGCATTTCTAAATTTAGATAAAGTCAAAATCTTTTAACTTCTATCAATAATATCTAAAAAATTACATAATTTTAAATATAAAAATATAATTTTTATGAAAGTTTATTTAATGGTGAATCAAAAAATATATTTTTTATATGATAAATATTATTAATTATATATTATTAGTGGTCAAAATCATAAAAGTTTGACTTTGACTAAACCTAAAAATGCTTATATTTTAGAACACTCGCAGCCCAATAAGCCTCCAAGTATTCACATGCACTTACCAGCAACAAGCTACTTTGTCCTAGACAAAACAAATCACAGGAACTAGGGAGGATTTCAAATTTAGAACCCATCAGACAACATGAAATGGTCGAATGTCGATTGCAAGGTTAAAAATAGATAATATATATTTGTATGGACATAAACAAAACACGCTGATGAAAAAACGGATGATGCATATAAGGCATTCGTTAACTTTATCCTATTACCAGAATGCTATATAGATGCAAGCAGCCGCTCCTTGCTCTTAAAGATTGGTGTTATTACAAGGCGAACACAACATGTGTAAAAGCAATGTGTACAAAAAAAAATCGCAGGTCCACACAGAAAATGCTCCTGTGGCCCGTATATGCTAGCACCTCAGTATGCACATAACAAATTTAGTGTCTGTGAGAACATAGAAGTCATAAGCTAAAACTAAGCTCAGACAGATAAGTTCCTCACAATTGTTTTTGGTTGCGTGCTGGAAAAGTGTGCAATTTTCTACACACACTTTCGAAAGGGCAACCAATAAGGTGCTTTGAATCCAGTGCATTAATAATAAAACTCAAGTTCAGGTTTAATCTGAGCACACAAAGGCTGAGTATAACAGAATGGCAAAAGAACTTCTGTGGAAAGATATGATATACATAAATAGATAATTTAAGATTCACTAGCTTGCAAATTTGAAACCACAAAAGCTATATCGTCAGATGCATCTGTTGAAAACAAAACATACCGGATCAGGTCCACATTGTCGCATAAAGAAGCATTAAATAAGGCCACGTCAAAGACAATACTCCGTATTCAAGAGATGTAAGGCCTTCACTCTGACTCTATACTTGAACAATCAATATATAATTGTCATTAATTGCTGATGTAACTCATCTATAAATTCAGGTAAGCTCCCATCTTGCTGAGGCCTATATACTGATCTTGACAGTATGAGCAATTGAGCATAGCAATCACAAGTTATCAATCACAGGACGCAGTGAACAGTGTGATTATGTGAGTGACTGAATGTGACTAAGGCTGGAGTGTTTAGTTTCATAGCAGAAAGCCTGAATGACTTAATGGTTCGTATTAATAGTATTTCATTCACAGAGAGTACTCTCTTAACCGACGAGTATAAGCTGCTCTGGAGAGCTCTAGATTGAAAGAGGGACTGATGCAAAAGAATACTGAACCTAAATTTCAGACAATCTCCTCAGTGTTAGCCTTAAAACTACCGTTTTTATGCATTTCAATATTAACGAAGGAAAATCAGAATTAAAGAGGAGAAGCATTACAAAACAGATGATATAAGCCCAGATAAACACCATCTGCAGGACCCATGAATTAAAACAAAAAGTATTGATGAACAACACATAATTAGAATAACTAAAAGGAGATTCATGCTATTCAGTTTGATATTATGACGAATTGCAATTCAATAACTAAATGAACGTAATTGCTAAGTAGACGGCATACACAAATATTGCAGTAGACATCTCTGTTTCGCCAAGCAACTAAGTAGACGGCAAACACAAAAACTGCAGATGCGATAGCATACTAGTAGTAGGATGCAACATTGACCATCCAAACACCTGAAGCAGTAACTCTAGACCCTCTGAAGCCTGAATGTAATGCAGTAGTAGTTCACTGAGGCGGGAACTAACCTAGCTAATGGTGGCATCACAATCCTTCGAGATAGATGGATTAATCACCGGAGAACGGAAAACGACCATATAATTACTGACGCAGTGGCCGGACGGTGGCGTGGCGGAGGCGGCGCCCATTCAGCCGATGGAATCATGGCGTCGGCGTCCGCTGGCTGTTGTCAAGGGCAAGCAGTGGTGGCCTCCACCTGCTGGTACTGAAAGCGCAACTGTCTGCGCCGGGGTCGAGAGGTTGGACACCGGCTGCCGGGCACCGGGCATGAGATCTGCCATACGTCTCACGCCGGCGGCGAGGGCTCGAGCTCGGAGAGCAGAGAAAACGGCCACGTCCCACTCCCACGTGTGGGTAGGCCCAACGGGGAGATGGTTCTTGGTCATGGGCCGCATCACTGGAGCAACGCGCCAACGCCAGAGCCAATAAGGTTTGGGCCGGGCCGGTAGGTCGCGCAAGCGTCCGTCTTCCTCCGCGCAGCTTTCTTCCCAGCGAGGCAACGACGGTTTTATTACCAAGCCGACACGCGCAAGATGGATCGGATTCTCGAAACTTCCGCCGCACCTCGCCCCTCTGGCCTTCGCCTCCGGCAACGACGTGATCTCCCTTCCCTCGGAGGGCTGCCGTGTTGCTCCCTCTTTGATTGACACCGTCTTGCCCCTGTATGTCCCGCCTTCCTCTCGATCTGTTCCCATTTCGAATTGTATTTAGCGGTTAATGTTGTGGTAATCTAGAGATTTGAATCGCGGATTGCTTTGTTGGGATTTTTACTGCTGCGGTCTATCGAGATCCGAAGCGTTGGCGGATGTGGTTTCTTGCAGCAGTTCGGGCCATGAGGTAGCTTTGGATGGCGTATTTCTATGAGTTGTCTGGATTCGTTAGTTCGGTGCAGATTTTGCCCTCAGAGTTCGCTCGTATGAATCGTGCAGTCTGTATCAGACTGGGTGGATTTGGGATCGACTGAGTTCCCATAGCTTATGAACTGTAGATCCCCTTTCTTAGCTGCATTACAATGTCATGACCCAAGAGAATGTTCATCATCATGTGGTGAATAGGCGATGGTACTATGATTAATGTTAAAAGGTCAGGTCCACTAGAATTGGGCATATTCGATTATTCACAAAGTGAGAATTCCTTCTCATTCAGTTGATTACGGATAGTGCTGCAATTTTGTTTAATGGATGCCCAGTGGGGCAAACAGGAACCTGGTTTGGCACTGCATTTTTGTATTGATGTTGTCGGTGAGGATATAGGGTGTAATCTGGCAGAATTATTTTACTTCTGGGTCTTCTGAGCACTATGAATACAGATTTATTTTTTATATATACACATATACAGATTGTATCTGCGAATTTTGTGTTGGTCATTGTTGCATGAACAATCTCTTGTAAAATTGTTTAGGTAGAAACGATGGGTTACTAATTCAATGCTGCTCTTTGTGAGTTCTTTGGTTTTACATACTCTTTGGTGAAGTTAGGAGCACTTATGTCTTGATGATTTTGCAACTTTGTTTTTTTCCAATTGACAGTGTTATACTGTTATCTCATTGATTACAGCATATAATCTTCTTTTAGTGACATGAATTCCTTGTTTGTTAGTTATGATGTGCCACATGGATTAGTGGACTATAATTTACCAGTTGGAATCAATTATGATGATGTTGCCAGAAATTTGACATGTGCTTCATAGCAGCACAAAACAATCAGGCTTCTGAACTAAAAAAAAAAATCTTGCTTCTTTTGCATGTAGGCTTTAGGTGTCTACTACAGGTCTTGTGGTTTGTGGCCTTCTCGACAAAATGGTGAAGCTTACAATGATAGCGCGTGTCACTGATGGCCTTCCACTGGCAGAAGGATTGGATGATGGGCGAGATCAGAAGGATGCTGATTTCTACAAGCAGCAAGCTAAGCTTCTTTTCAAGAACTTGTCAAAGGGGCAGCACGAAGCTTCACGGATGTCAATTGAGACTGGGCCGTACTTCTTCCAGTATCCTTGTGTTATATATCTCTATTTAAATAGTCTAGATATTTGTGCTTTTGAAAAATCTGCTCATGTAATAGTTTTTTTTGTATGGCTACTTACCTAGGCCCATTTCTTCATTAGGTGCTTAATTGTCTTTCATCATTAGTTGTTTCATAACTTTTAAAAAGAATACTGTTGCAGTCATGCTTGTGATCTTGTTACCCTTCTGCTTCTAATCCTTGTGGTAGTCTTGTTGGGCCTTAATTCGAATTACTATAGCTACATCATTGAGGGCCGAGTATGTTATCTGACAATGTGTGACCGCTCTTACCCGAAGAAACTTGCATTCCAGTACCTAGAAGATCTGAAAAATGAGTTTGAGAGAGTTAATGGCAATCAGATTGAAACTGCTGCAAGGCCGTATGCTTTCATCAAGTTTGGTATGGTTCTAGAGGTTACTTCTTAGCATTATCAATTATAATTTAAAACTAATGGTTGATATCTTGTCTCTCTTACAGATACATTCATCCAGAAGACTAAGAAATTGTATTTGGATACCAGAACCCAAAGGAACCTTGCAAAACTAAATGATGAGCTTTATGAAGTGCACCAAATTATGACTCGCAATGTACAAGAGGTTCTTGGTGTTGGTGAAAAGCTAGATCGTAAGTCCTTAAGCATATCATGCTTCTAATGTTTCATTGTTATTTTTGTACGTTGATATATCAACAGATGTTTCTGATATCAATTCTTGGAGCTGTTACTTTAAATTGGCCCATGTCCTTTTCTTTTATGCTCCATTATTCATTTTGCTTGTCCTTGCGCACATTGCTCATTATTTTTTCGGAATGAGTTTTTCGGTGGTCCCCACCTTTTAAACTATTAATAACTTGCTACCACGTTTTCCCTGTGTTGTTTATGTTTGGCTGCAATTTTAACATGTTCATTCCTTGCAGAGGTCAGTGAAATGTCAAGCAGGTTGACATCTGACACGAGAATTTATGCAGATAAGGCAAAGGACCTCAATCGGCAGGTAATTTACATTCACAGTTCCATATGTGCTTCAGCGTCTTGGTATCTAGTTCATTCATTAGTTGGTATGGATTGAGTATTCAGAATCAAAATAGATGAAAAGGCAGTTACACAGGTTAACTGTGGGCTGTTTCTTAAACAGAACATAATGTCATTCTGTACCTGGTTGTTTAGTATTAGTATTACCATCTACGTGTGTAGTATCAGAACCTATACATGGTTTTGCATGTCATATATCCTTGGGCACCTAGCTCATTCTTCAGTAGACTGACTGTAGCATATATTTACATGGTGTTTTTTTATTTGCATCTGTACATTTCTTTTTGGTGTAATACTTACTTTATAGCTTAGAAGTCTGTATGAATTATAAATCCTGTCCATTTGTCATTGTTTTCAATATTTCATCTTGATTTGCTAATGTTTTTATGTCAGGCCTTGATTCGGAAGTATGCCCCTGTTGCCATTGTGATTGGTGTTGTACTGATGCTCTTCTGGGTCAAAAACAAGATTTGGTGATATCAGCAATTGAGAGGAACATATGAAAATCAGGTCGATTCTGGATCAGAAAATGCTTTGGTGACTTGTACTATCCCGTATCTGCTCATTCAAGCGACTACTTCAGCTGCCCTTTCAAGTGAATTCGTTGTAGTACTGGTATAGACCTCATAACAAACTGGATTTCTTGCATCCGAGGAATTCGTACATACAAGAGCCCCGTATAGTTGGTTTTATGACATTGGGGTTGTACTTTTTTGGTGGAACTCAAGTGTAAGGATTCGGGCTTATGAATAGTGTACGCTGCCTTTCACTACATAACATGCCATGATTTACATCGGTTAGTTACAACTTACAAGATGCTCTCACTTTGTGTTAGTTTGTGAACTCTTCCGCTGGAACCATATGCACAGATCAACATCTTCTGCGACGCAGTATTTTACATTACTGTATAGTTTTATATTACAAGACCCAGTGAGCACATGTAAGAAAAAGGTGTAAACTGTAAGTAGCGCCCAGCTGCTAAGTCCAACGGTCACCTGACCCTGGAGATGTCAGTGATTTGGAAGGAACAGAGATGGTTATCCACTGTTCGATCGCTGACAGCAAACAAATCGATCACTGCCAGCAATACGCGGCATTTGATCAACGAAGGTGGACGACGAAACCGCGCCGCGGAATCGATCAGGAACGGTCAGGAAACGCACCTTCGAAGGCTAGGAAGCGGTGGCGCCGTCGGGCTTAGATGAGTGCAGGAATCTCGTTGATCCGCTCGCGCGCCTTCTCCACGAGCCGCCGCCGCTTGCCGTTGGCCTGCTCGATTCGGCGCCGCGAGCTGCGCGTCCGCGCGCCTCCCCTCGACCCCTCGCACTTCCTCTCCGCGCGGCGGCTCGGCGGATGAGAGACCCCGTTTCTTTATGGACGCGGCGCTGCCGTCGTGCCCTGCACAGAACAGTAGAACACTACTCCGCCTTGGGGCGGTTCCCGTTGATTCACCGCGACGACTCGTGCAGTCGGAGAGAGAGAGAGAGAGAGAGACTGTGCTACAATTTGGATTGCTAATTCTGCTGATCGGCGAAGTTGGGATCACTGGTTCTTGGTGAAGCATTCTGCTATTTTTGCGCGCAATCAGTGCTAGTTTCTTGCTCTTTCCCAGACACATGCAAGACCGAGCAGCACGCCCCTGCCAAAAACGCCCCAAAAAAGTTGGGTTCCTTCGACTCCCATGAATCTGGGGCCAAACGACGAGAACTTCTCTCCACGAAAGGAGGAATCTCGGCGAGGAACCTGCGACTGAACGCCGCCACGTGGAGAGCTGTACCAACGCTGACGACCGGGCCCAACCGACGAGACCGTCCAGGTGAGCAGCGAACAAGGAGGTGTCGCATCACGACCAGGTCTCAGTGTTTCAGGAGCAGGCCGCCGGCGATGGTTCGTGTCTTCGTCTCTTGTTCACGCACGAGCTCGTCGTTGCATTTGGCGCCACACGCGCGGCTGCATGGATACTGCCATCGGCCTGCTCCTGCGGCAACACATGAACCAGCCATCTGATCGATGTACCCAATGTAGTTTGACCATGCAATTAGTAACTGGATCTTACCAAGTCCAAATCATAAGCTATATATACAGACGTGCAGATGCGTCGTAGCAAGCCAGAACAGAGAAACAGAGCAGCACAAACTAGCTAGCTGCCTTCTGCGCATTGAGAGCTGCTGCGGCATTCGAATTCGTTGTAGCGAAGCGAAGAAGTGGTTGGAACCAGCTACTAGCAAGCTCGGAGATACTCAATGGCTTCGAAGCATATGATCGTCGCCATCGCGGCCGCGCTGGCCGTCGCCTTCCTCCCCGCGCTCGCCGCCGGCACGGAGCACTGGGTGGGAGACGAGAAGGGGTGGACCCTGGGCTTCGACTACGACGCCTGGGCAAAGAGCAAGCAGTTCATGGTTGGCGACACGATAGGTAACTAACTACTACTAACTGACTCGTCGATCGACCATGCATGTAAGCGAATGAACACAGGAACCGAACTAATCCTGGTCATGCATGCACGCGCGCGTTGCAGTGTTCAAGTACAACGAGCCGAGCCACACGGTGGTGGAGGTCGGCGGCGCGGACTTCCGCGCGTGCAGCAAGCCGGAGGGCGCGGCCGTGATGGGCACCGGCGAGGACCGCGTCACGCTCGGCGCCCCCGGCCGGCGCTGGTTCCTCTGCAGCGTGGGCCAGCACTGCCAGAACGGCATGAAGGTGAAGATCGAAGTCCTCTCCGCTGGCGAAGGCGCCGCGCCCGCGCCCGGGTCGCCTCCGCCTTCCCCGTCTAGTGCCGCTGGCAACAAGGTCCAGGCGGGCCTCGCGCAGGCCGTGGGCGTCGCGGCTGCCTCGGTGATCGCCGCCGCGCTCGTGCTCTAGGTTACTAATTTATTTCCTATATATATACGTGAAATCGTGAACGATACTAGTTGGATGATCTGAGTGATGTCTGTTGTGTGTTTGTGGGGGTGTCGATCGTGGTCTTCTGCAATATATAGCGTCTTGGTCTATCTGTGATTGTGAATCTGTTTTCAAAATTCCATTTATCACAATTTTGCTTCAGGACCTTGTCTCTCTGAGCTATAAATTTCCGTTGAGGCATCTTGGTTATGGTAACAGTGTTCGTTGGGTGCGGCAACGATGGAGGCCCATTTATTTTGAAATTTGGAGCCGGCCTTTTTGGGAAGGCCTGCGATGGACTGAGTCCACAAGCCGCCCAGAGCGCGCTCTCCGTGCTCCGGTTGCGAGAGACGGCGAACGGGGCCGGCGGCCCGGCGCGGCGTCCGTGACTCCGTGTTTCGCCGGGAGGAAGAGTCACGGCGACGGCGCGAGCGAGGGAGCCAGCACCGCATCTCCGAAGAAGCTCATGCTCGCTCGGCACTCATAAGGCGCCTCCAGCACATGCATCGTCTCCTCTTCGCTTCGGAGTGCAGGCGATCCTTGCCGGCAGCACGGCGCACCCGCACGTCGATCACGTTGAGTTCGGTAGCGACGAGTCACATATCGAATCCTCCGTGCTCGACAGGAGCGGTGAGAAAGCTGCGATGATACTCTCTACGAAACTGCGAAGCGAAGCTCACATATGCACATCCGGTGGCCATGAGAAGCTAGCGAATCCAGGGACCCTCCTGCTGCCCTTTTTCCCCCAAAAACCGTGATGATGATGATCGGGACGTGCTGCTGCCCACTGTTTAGTTCGCACGATGATTAATCTCCAGCATCACACACCTTCGGCCTCCAGCTTTTGGAGCCGGCCAGGCCATGCTAATGATCAACGTGCTCCATCTGCTTATCGAGTGCCTCAGAACATCCTCTGCTGGAACGTTTCTGCAAGAGGTTTTCATTGATCTGATCCACAGCTGCAGGACCGGGTCATGGTGTTTACGCCTGTCGTTTGATCGATGAGTAAGAATAACATTCCTGATTCGTTAGTCTCAGTCTCAGATAGTGAATGAGAGAGAGAGCGTGCGTAACATACGTGTAGTGTTCTCACGATCAGCTTGTTAGTTTACTCGACCTCCAATGCCGCATGTACGTATACAGATGGGAGGAGGAGAAATGAATCAACAGCAAGTTTGACCACCCCCCCCCCCCCCACCAACGTACGCTGCACTTTCTTTTTGCTCCCCAAGAACGCCTCAAAGCAAGATCCTGTATAGAGGGGCAAAGCATGGAGTAGATCATGAGACTAGCATGCCGATCGAGCGTCGATTAGATCGAGTAATTGATTAAACTGGTTGTTAATTGTTCGTGCGCTTTGGGAGGCGCTGCAGGCAGAGGAGATAGGGTTAGCAAACAAAATTATCCATCCGAGGCTCCGAGCCCACGAAGGCAGCAGCGGCCCTGCCGCGCGTGGCCGAGGCAGGCGCGACGCGCGAGCTTAAGTTCGTTTTGGACAATTTTTTTTATCAAACATTAAAAATATAAATTACAAATAAATTTTATCTTATTAAGTTTATAAATATAAAAATTATATAATTAAAATTATCTTAAAAATATTTTTATAAAAATATAAATATGTTATTTTTAATAAATATTATTTATAAAAAATTAAAATCAAAGTTATATTTTAAATACAATGTCGTTGTTCAAAGCGACTTCTCTGTCAACCGGAGGGAGCATGGCGCTAGCTGCTAGTGTACGCGCGCGCGGGTGATCGACGAAGACAAGCGTGAAAAGACCAAGCGGCTCTCGATCGACGGGGACGGAAGGGGGGGGAGCCGTGCATGCGTGCGTGCCATCGGTCTCGCATGCATGCAAAGCAGCGACGCCCATTGCCCGACGGCCCGGGACGGGAGTGGAAAGCAGCGTCGCACCGTCGACGACGCTCATGTCTCATCCATTGGCTGCTTTCTCCCTCCATGACTCCATGGATTGCAAGAAAAATACTCCGAACCTGCTGTGAACAAAGTGCCGTGCGTGCTGATCACCGCGTCGTCTTCTCATTTTCGTGCAACCCTGTCAGAACGTAGTACTAGATCGCGATCGAATCTAGCAGAGATCAATGGCCTGGTCGGTCCTTCCTCGGAGACGATTCGGTCCGGCCCACCCAAAACCCAAGCAGCCCCAGGAGACCGCGGCGAACTGACAGTACGCTGGGCGCTGTAAGTGGGGCCGGAGGAGGAAAGAAACGCCCAACAACCAGTAGGTCCAGTGGAACCGCGCGCGGGGCCCGTTTCTCAGCGAGCTTTGTTCGTTTCCTCGGAATCACCCGACCGTTCCGTAGCCATTTCCTTCCCGGCAACCCTGGTCTTATTTTTTCCCACTTCCCTTCTTCCCAACGCTGCGTTTAATTCCTTCTTCACCACCGTTTGCCTTTCCTTTTATTTTTTTTCATGCTTGCCAATTTTGTGTGCTCATTTACGAAATCTGTAGGTAAGCCTGATGGCATTTGTGATCACATGCTAAAAAAGACTCAGATTTGTGTACGCTGATTGCCGTCCTGCATCGGAGAGGCTGGAAGTGGTTATACAGCGCATGTGGTTCTGATCTGTACCGCCATTTGTGGTTTGCTGCTGCTTCACTCTTTGACTAAACACCTTTTGCTACTCCCAAGTCCCAACTCGCGTTAGGCTAGCCTGCTTGGGTTTGAGCGAGCAGGCCGAGGACAGGGCGCCGATAAGAAAAACGAAGCGCAGAGAGAGAGAGAGAGAGAAAGAGAGAGAGAGATGGGCACGCAGTGGCGGTGAGGTGAGGTGAGAGAGAGAAAAGAGGCAGCGAAAGCAGAGAAAGAGGCAGATCAGGGGCTCGCATTTCGCTTTAGCATTCCTACGTATTTCCTACACATTCCCCTCCACGCCATACATACTCCTACTCCTAACCCCTACCGCCGAGGCCATTCAGGTTCAGGTGGTCGCGCCATACCGCTGAGCAAAGGCGTTCCTCCTCTTGTTTCCCCTCATTACGAGAGGAAAATTTCGTGCTCTCTTGTTTGTTTGCTCACACAAAGCTGGATTACTGATCCCACGCGTGATTGGTTGCGGCAAGCTGCCGCATTGCTCCGGCTCAGCGGTTGACTCGTTCCAGGATTTGCGGCGCCCGGATTTGGAGCCAAATTCGATCGGGATTTGAGGTGTCTGGGGGCGGAGAGAGAGAAACGCATCTCTGAGAGGAGCGGAGGAGGGAGGGGTGTGGGTTCTTTGTACTGGTTTGGGCAGCGAGCTAGTATGAGACAATGAGGGAAGAGAGCAACAAGAAGAGCAAGGTGTGTGTGTGTTCAGACTAGTCTGGTGTTTTCTTTTTTCTCTGTTATACTTTTCTGCATTTCTGATCAAATTGGTGCGATTTTGCTGGGGGTTGTGCAGCTCTCCTGGTCGAAATCCCTTGTCAGGAAGTGGCTCAACATCAAGACTAAGGCGCAGGATTTCCGGGCTGATTGCGATGCCAGCCGAGGTAATGCCACTGTGCCCTTCTTTTGATTAAAACATTTTGATTCAGAGACGAGCAGCTCGCGTTATCTAGAACTGCTTATTTAGCATCTAGTACTTGTGTTCAAGCCATTATATTCTTCTTGGATCGAGTTTCTGTTTTCAATCAAAGCCGGACCTGATCAAACCCCGCTACCCCCCCCCCCCCCCCCAAACCGAGGCGCAATATTTTTAAGGTCTCGCTAGCTCCTTTTTGTTGAAAGTAATGTTTAGTTCCTGATATTGATCCACTAAAGTACTATACTACTAGGCTCCTAGAATGTCTCAATCACACAACTTTTCCCAAGTGATTCAGATATTTGTCTGTTGCTCCTTGGAATATTTGTATGCTCTCATCTCAAGGCATTTTGCCCTGTCTGAGTTTCTACTTTCAGTTCCCAGATTAATGCTCTGCTCAAACAGCCTCAACAATTGGATTTTCCTCTGTATTTGCTGGATGTGTTTGGATTGAGTTATATTATTTCGTGATTCAGGGACGGACTGTCACGGAGCTGAATGGAGGACCAGTTGCTCAGAGAGGGAAGCAGGAACAGCCAAGAAAAACAGAACTGGTACAGTGAAAAATTTGGACCACTCTCTCTCTCTGTTTATAGACATCAAATATCACAGCTACCTTCTTTTATTTTGCGATATAGTCCTCCAAATTAAGGAAACTGATTACTTTGTTTTTTCTTCGTTCCTCAATGGCATACAGATCGGTTGTCGAAGGTAACCACGGATAGAATCCGCGGAAAAAAGAACGAGTTTGATGCAGTACGAGTGACAGAAGTTCAAGACTACAAGTAGGCTTTTTCAGTGCATATATATCTTCTTGTGCTTTATGATCTCATAAAAGAACTGGACTGGAGTTTTCCTGTGCAGGCCCCAATTAATCTACTGTGTACTGTAATAAATACTACTGGTAGTTTTGAACTGAGTTCTAAAAATTATATTCATTATCATGGACCATATCACTTCTAGTACATTGCTTTGGCTTTGCCAAGATAATCTTATTAATTACTCACTTGTTTACTTTTATAGAATCTTTGCATCCACATGGAATGTTGGTGGTAAATCTCCACCGAGGGGATTAAATTTAGATGATTGGCTCCATTCTTCACCTCCTGCTGATATCTATGTGTTAGGGTATGTTCCGTCCAATGGATTCACAAATTTTACTTCAATAGTTGTGCTTTCCAGTGATGCCCCTAAACTATTTTTCCATTGGCAGATTTCAGGAGATTGTTCCTTTGAATGCTGGAAATGTTCTTGGCACTGAAGATAATGTCCCAGCCAAAAAGTGGGTATCCCTTATTAGGAGGACATTGAACAAGAATCCTGATGCACACAGTTATGGTGGCTATCGCACACCATCTCCTGTCCCTGATCCAATTGTGGAACTAGATGCTGATTTTGAGGGGTCTTTGAGTAGGCAGGATGATTTCTCGTTTTTGCATCGTCGATCATTCCAGAACCTTAGCCGGAGTTTAAGAGTTGAAGGGAACTATATGCCATCACAACCAAGGTTGGATCGCAGGTTTAGTGTGTGTGATCCAGTTAGCTTGGGAGGCAGACCAAGTGATTTTGATGGCAGTTACCCATTCATGGAATCACCAGATGATCAATATATTGAGGAGGATGCAAGTAATGGAGCACATATTTCACCTTTCCCATATGTATATGGCACAGCAGCACCTGTGCAAGTAAATGAGCAGTTAAATAAAACCAGGTATTTCAGATATGTACCATATTTTGTCTGTATGGATCTTGGATTTAATTGTCGAACATCAGAAGTTACTTTAGTGTTTGAGCTTAATTCTATGATACTTGTTTCGAGAAGTTCCTGATAATAACTAAACAAAATGTTTTATTCCCTACCAGGTATTGTTTGGTTGCCAGCAAGCAGATGGTTGGTATATTTCTCACCATTTGGGTACGCAGTGAAATCAGAAATGATGTGACAAACCTGAAAGTTTCTTGCGTGGGCAGAGGACTAATGGGTTATCTTGGGAACAAGGTAATGGCGTACGTTATACATAGTTTTCATTTTGATTGGCTCTGCCTTTTCCTGGAATTTACTAGAAATTGGTAAGCTCCTTGTTGACTTGTTTTTCTGCAGGGTTCTATTTCCATAAGCATGTCTTTGCACCACACAACCTTTTGTTTTATCTGTTGTCATTTGACCTCTGGAGAAAAGGAGGGTGATGAATTGAGGAGGAACTCTGATGTTATGGAAATTCTTAGGAAGACCAGATTTCCTCGGGTCCACAGTGCTGGTGATGTCAAATCACCAGAAACAATTCTTGAGCATGAGTAAGAATTATGCTCCTTATTTGCGTATTAAGTACTGGCAAATGAAAATTTCACTAACTGGATTGTCCTTCTGGTCTTGATTGCAGCCGCATCATATGGCTTGGGGATTTGAATTACCGGATTGCACTTTCATACTGCTTAGCAAAGGCTCTTGTTGAAATGCATAATTGGAAACAACTTTTGGAGAGAGATCAGGTAGTTTGCACTCTTCTGTTACACTGGTTTTGTAAAAAGGCAGTCCCAATAGTAACTATGTTTATATTTTATTTTCTTGTTTTGAAACAGCTTCGAATTGAACGAAGGTGTGGACGTATTTTCCAGGGATGGAAAGAAGGACGGATTTATTTTCCTCCAACATATAAATACTCATTTAACTCAGATCGTTATTCTGGGGAAGGTGTACATCGCAAAGAAAAGCGAAGAACACCAGCTTGGTAACTTCTTTTGTGCCTTTATTGTGCTGGAACTTTGTCCTGCTTTGTATTTCTCCAAAGAAACTCACTGAGATCGCTTTTTTTTTTTCCTTAAAGGTGTGATCGAATTTTGTGGTATGGTAACGGCCTCATTCAATTGTCCTATGTTCGTGGAGAGTCTCGGTTCTCTGACCACAGACCAGTGTACAGCATTTTCATGGCTGAGGTTGAAATTACCCGACAGAGGAGACGGAACATGGGCTTATTCAGCTCTAGAATTGAGGTGGAAGAGCTTTTACCATATTCGCACAATGTTGGAGAAATGAAGTTCTACTAAACTGTCTTCCATTGGCATAAGGTTGGATCTTGTTTTCTACCTCAGCTTGAGTAAGTCTCCTTTTTTTTCACATGTATTCCTTTATTTTACACGTCTACTTCTGATACAGGTTGACGGGCCCTATTGAACAATAGCTGAGGTCAAAGATTTTTTTTTTTTTTTGGTAATCAGATGTATGCCTGGATTTGTTTTTCATCTGGTTACCATTTTTATCTTTCAAGATGCACACTTGATTTTGAGTAATTGTTGTCATGTTTTGACCCCAAGCCAGATGCTTGAGAAGCATATTGTGCAGTCACATAAAGGTATTAAATCCTTAATTTCGATTTATATTGGACAATATAGAAATTCTAAATAGCATTAACATTTTTCTTCTATTGTTGCAGGATACTTGGACATTTTTGCAACTAACCACCTTCCTACAAGCAGCTAGCAACCACCTTTGCAGGATACAGGATGAGCCCACATATGTAGATTACAGTACATCATTAACAATACAGCTCAACCAACCTTGGCTTTTCATTTCATCTCCTGTATCTTTTTTTAGGGTTTTAGTAAACTTCATTGTTTTTCTTCTCTGTTCGCTTTTGGGAACTTTTGTAAGCTGGCTGTTGTATCAATATGAGGATCAGCATGAGGTGTAAAATCATTACAAATCGGCAACGGGAATGATGCCTGAATTGAACTGACCCTGGATGGCTGGGTCATGATTTGGGAACAGCGATAGATTGATGTGAGTTAAGAGGTTTGCAAAGGCGTAATCATGTGCATAAACTTTTTTTTCCCCTGCGGTGAAGTACTTGAGACGCAAAATGATGCCCGCATTTGCCGTGACAAAAAAGGGAAAGTTTAGTTAGAAATTTTATAATTCTTGGGCAGAGCCTTGCTTCCTTGCCGGAATACACGGTGGCATTCTTTATCAGCTTGTATGTTCTCTACATTGAATACAGGAGTTCTATATATAATCTTGTTTGAAGGCATCCATTTGGCAAGCTTGCCACATTTGACTTTTGTTTAGTGTTGAGAGAGAAGCTGGTTGCTCTTGTTGCACTCGTACGTATTTGTCCCTGATGGAAGAAGAACACGAAGGTTTGACCACCTTTGGTCCCAGCTGAAGCGAGTCACGTGCTGCGGGCCTGCGATGTCACCTACAGTATACACCTACCAACCTGGCTGCATGCACTTCAATTGGCATGCGAGGTACTCCAACTGAAAAGTTAAGCTTGGTGGTGGTGTTGACTCGGACTGGTTGCCTGCTTCTGTTTCTCCTTGCCTAGGATCCTACAATTAGCCCAGTTACAGCTAACTGCATCTGGTACGTTATCAGGGGCAGTAAAAATATTCTTGGTTCCTGAGAACAAGCAATGTACTTGGCGTAGTGGAATTGAGGAGCTAGAGGTGCACAGTAGTTCCGCTAACAAAGGTAAAGATAAAGCGGGTAAAAGGGAAAGAAATTGTAACTCGGTGCATCTAACGGACGTCGGACAAGCAATGCATCTGCTTGCTTGCTCCTCCCTTTTGACCGTTTTAGTCATGAGCAAATGGTTCCCTGCTGGGCATTGGCTCTGTTCTTCCGGCAGCTTAATTAGCTACGGGTGCTGATCTGCTGCTGGGTTGTGGTCCCTTAATTCCGACCCACTGCTACTATTTTTTTTTTTTTTGAACGAGAACTGCTAGTAGTAATTAAAGAGCACGTATTAAACTTGTTATGCATGTACCGGCACGTGACGCCATGACGATGTACGTTCCGGTATGCCATCCCCGTGCACACCATTATGACACATAAGCGGATTTTGATCGAACGTCCATCCGGACGGACGCGGTCCCGCTCCGTTGGATCCGTCAAGCCGACGACTCCGCGCGCATCGAGTATTTTTGCACGGAGGCACTTTGTGGTGGGGCCCGAGCAGCAGCGGCGCCCGCGCGCGCTCTCGTCGGGACGGACGTCCGTTCTTTTGCTTTAGGCCCATTATGTCGCCGTCGCCATGACGGCGCTACGCAGCTGGAGCGAACGTGCGCCGTGGTAAGCGATGACGTTGCGTCACGGTCGTCGTCCCGGAGTCCGGACCGCATGCATGCGTGCACCATGCGCGGCGGCACGTCACGTGCATGTCACGGTCCGCTTTTCTCCATCGCAAACCTTTTTTTTTTAACTCTCTTCCCGTCCTCATCATCTCACTCACGTACGCCCATCGAGGCGTGGAAAAAATAACTCTGCCGATTAGCAATGAAAATGGTAGGTAAATTTTCGTTTCGTCTCGGTTTTGAAATCATTTTCTGTTGTTTATTTTTAATCTAATCAAAATTTAGACGGCGCAGGAATAGAAAATGATATTAGAGTTGTTGAGACAAGAATGAAAGTAGGATGAGCGTTTTTCAAACCGTTTTCAGGTTTATTTTTTTTTAATTTTTTTTTATTTTCTCGTTTTATTACACTAGAATAGAATTAAAATTCAACATAAAAAATTTTTGTCACTCAAACTTAATCTAAGTATGTCTATCTGAAGTTTTAAATCTTAATTTTATCGGTTAGATGAACAACACTCTACATGGTTGATTATAGTCAGATACTAAGTGATCATGATTTTATTCTTTATTACACTGTAATTTACTGTTTAATTCATTTATGTTATTGTTTAAAACTATATTTAATAGTTAAGATTTGTTTAACTCTATTTAACTATAAAACTCAATGTTATTATCTTCTTGATTTAAATTTTTTTTTTGTCTATTACCAATATTTTTTCGTTCTGATATATCTTTTTTCGTATTTCTCACTATCTCAATTCTGTATTTCGATCTCGACTTTCTCGTTTTTTTTCTAACTAATTAAATATAAAAAATAAAATAAGCTCGTTTTCCGGCCGTTTCCGTACGTTTTCATCCCTGATCAAGATAAGAAGCCACCCACGGCGGGGGGCGGCGGGACGAATCTTGGCGCAGTCCCTCACCCGTTCTGTGACGCGGACGGAGGCAGGACGACCGTCCGGCAGGACGCGCCTCCGCCCTGTCGGATCGAGCGCGTCGACGACTCCCGTGCTTTTGCACCGGGGGCGCGCAAGGGGGGCCCACGGGGTAGCGTCGGCTGCCGCCCCGCCCCGTCCGCAGGACGTCCTGCTTTTTTTTGAAGTCCCCTTTCTGTCTATGTGGGCCGTATGCGCGTCTCTGCCGTTTGACCTGGGCCATCACCCTCACTCATGGGCACTTGCATGGTGGTACTGGTACGCGTCTCCGCAGCTGAAAGGAAAGCGATGGACATGGAGCCGACCAAGCGTCCTGGGCGGTGCTCAAGAAACGAAACCTGATCTGAAGACTGAATTTACTGAGATGTTAAAACGGTCCATGTCCCGTGGACGTGACAGACGGACGTGCTGATATTGCTGCATTGCAGACGTCGCAGGTCAGGGCTGCCTATGGAGTCTGCACTGCCTTGTTCAAGGCGTTCGACGTGACACTTGGCTCAGCCGTTTCGGTTCCGCAATCTGTTCCCAGCCCTCGATCACACGCACGCCATGCATTGCACACGCCATACGGTGCGTCAAGGTGCTATGCAAATCCGTGCCCCCGCTGGCGGAGCCAGCTTCGGGTCAGAAGGCTGGCCTGTACTGCAACCAGAGCACGGTTTCACCTGATTACCACATTGTGTAGATGAGATAGTTGGAAAGTAAGTAAATGATATGTAAAATTATTTGTAAAACTTGTTTTTTTTAAAAAAACATAAAATTTATTTTATTCGTTTATTCATAGAGTTTTGAATAAGATGTGCAGATGAGATGCCGCATGGACGTGTCACGCATCGCCGGACGACGGTATGCCATCGGTCTACTCCTGATGTGTCCCGTAGAACAAGTCGTGAGCGAGAGAGCAGGCGTGGCGGTCACTGCGAGCGTGCCGCGCGCGCTGTGACGCGCGATGTGCACTGCGTCGCGCTCGCGCGTTCACCGAGCATCTCGTTCGGCCCAAAATTGAAGGCACGCATCTTATTCCACGTTTGAAACGCAAGTCCGAAAAGACATGGCCCGTTATATTTGTTAGGTCGGTCTGTCACGCCGTGTTTAACGAGTACGTCAGGATGACCCACGGGCTTGGGCGGCGGTCCACGGCCCGGTAAAAAATATTAATCATGTCAGATTGGTCCATCAGTCCAATTAATTTTATAGCCTAATTATCAATATAAAATGTTGCAAAACATGTGAAAGATAAAAATTAAACTCAAGATCTCTAACAATTAAAGCCACAGCTTTATCAGTGCATCATTTAATATTATTTAATTATATATAAATTGAGTATATATTAACTAATTATAATTACATCTATAATCCTGCCGAGCCGTGCTGTCTACTGAGCCGGGGTGCCGGGCCGACACGAGCCTAATTTTGAGCTGTGCCGTACTTGAGCCGAGCCGATTTCTTCGTGCCTTGGGACAGCTCCGCTGGCACGGCTCATTTGGCCAACTATAGCTATAGCACCCGCGGTCCCGCGCGACCAAGGTTGCCGTCGTCGTGAAGGGCAGGCATCGGCTACTTCGAGATGGCGTGCCCGCACCAGTCTCCAGCCCCGGCCGTTCCGAGTGCTGACGTGAGCGCGAGTGAGAGCGCGGCAAGAGGAATGAGGAATAGGGCAGAGAGAAAGAGGATCAGGGACCGTTTGCGGCCGGTGGAGTAAGGGTGCATTTGGCCGCAAGAATCGATTCGGTTTCTTCGTTGAATCAGTTGGAAGGGAGCTTAAGGGAGAAAAAGTGAATCGATTCAAGGAAGAATCCGGAGAAACGATTCACGTTTTTGTGCTGGGCGAGTGAAACGGGAGAGGGTGTTTCACGTAAAACACTTCAGTCTCACTGTAACCAATATTTTTGAAAATTCTTTTTTGAAAAATTCAAGGAATTTTCTTCAAGTTTTCAAAGTTTCACAAATTTATATATGTGTCAATTTCGTCTCATCGAGCTCTTTGTATATGTGTCCTCCGAGTTATTTTTAAAGTTCTGAAAGTTTCTCAAAATTGTTTTATAAAGTTCGTCTTCTCGAGCTGTTCGCGTAGTTGTGCTCTAAATTATTTTCAAATTTTTTTAAATTTGTTTCAAAATTGTTCCCAATTCTCTTCTCTGCTTCACTGAATTTGAATCACTAAAATTTATCAAACAGTTTTTGAAGTGATCATATTTTTTACTTAAAAATGTTTTTAAATTGAAACTAAAATATTTTTTGATTATCTGGAGAAATTGAAACTGTACCAACCACACCGAAGCTTTGCTCGCGCGCGAGCGCGTCCGTGTGGATGTAGCAGGAGGTAGGGCCCTATATCCGCTTGCAAGTCTCTACGTCTACGATGACGATACATGTAGGCGCCTATATGTGTAGTGTACGTATATGTGACTTTCCCCGGCGAGAATTCTTAGGCAAACTGACGTCTGGAACTGACGACGAACAATCGTACGTAAAACCAAGAGCAGGATCCTTTTATTCAGATGACCAATACACATACGCCAAGAACGTAACTCAATACTAGTACTAGAACACATCACCGATGGTAAACCAATGCTGCTACAGTGTAACCCTACTTTCACTTACCAAAGAAATTCCTGAAACCCCTGAAATAGCAGGGTAACCGATGAGCCAGGATGGTCACACGGCCGAGACGGCGTGAAGGGCGACAGCCGCGAACGCGATCGCCAAGCTTGCCGCCCCACGGAGCGACGCGCCACCGGATGCCAGGTAAGGCGACGTCGGCGTCGCCTTCGATCCGCTGCCGGTCTCTGCATCCAGTTGACGCCACGTCGGTCAGAATAAACCAGGTGACCAACGAGAAACAGAGATGTGTCTGCATCCAGTTGACGCCACGAGAAGCAAGTTATCTTACCTGCGCTGCCGGTCGACGCGCCGGACGGCCTGGACGGGGCGGTCGGCGTCGCGGCTCCGGGGGCGCTGCCACCACCACCTCCAGCAGCTGAAATCACCACGCAAAGTCATTTTCTCTTCACCAACACAGCAACAATCTCTCGCATAATCATGGAGCAGAGCAGAGCAGAGTCGCCAGTGTTCGGGTTGAAGTTTTGAATGGTACTTACAGTTGCACCGGCTCGCCGGCGGGGTCTGCACGTTGCACGCCTTGGGGAGCTGGAGCGCGCGGTCCTTGTCGATGGAGATGCCGCCGACCGCGGATGAGTCGCCGCTGAGCGCGGCGCACAGGCACTGCGGGTTGGACTGCACGACACTGCCGAGGCTCGAGCAGCACGACGCCGGTGGCGTCGACACGTTGCCGCTGATGTAGTTCAGGCACGGGTACAGGCTGATCAGCGTCGTCGTGCACCCGCCGGACTGCGCCGACGCCGAGGCCACGAGAGCTGCCAACGCCACGGCGGCGGCCAGCAGGCAAGCCGCGGGCGGCAATGCGGTTGCTCTCGGCGGCGCCATCACTACTCCTTCACTCTGATACCGTTACTGGGGATCAGACGCTGATTGCTTGGTTAATTTGTATCGATCAGAAACTGATTGCTTGGTGAATCTGTATCGATCGCTGGGTGCTTATGAATCTGGGTTAATGAGGTTTTTATAGGACTGGATGGTTGTTTTGGAAGTCGGATTTGTTGGTTTTCTTGGTGAGCTGCCGCCTCCTAACATGTCCGAAAGGCGGAATTGTATGATTTTTTTTTATTTTCTATTAAAGCAGGAGTGGCTAGGAATTATTAAGTCTGGGTGATCTGCTGAAAAATTAGGTGCTCAGAAATTCCACAGGGTGTCCAACAGTCAACCCACAGCCGTGTTTGGTGATGGTAACAAACGGTACGAAATCGCTCGAAATTGTCGGGGCTGCTATAGCTGTGTTCTTTCTTTTCTTTCTCTGGGAAACTTATGTCAAATTTAAACACGGTAAAATGAGATAAATTTTAGGAATAAATAAATTATTTTATGCACAAAAATACACGAAAATATCTCAGAATTGGCATCTACGGATACAAAAAAAAATGATAGAGAAAATTTTTCTCCAGTGCATGACCCCTGCATATGATTTTCATTTTTATTTGCCTACTCTATCAGCAAATAGAAGTTTTCAATGTAACTAGAAGTGATTTCCCACTTAATTCCATATATGTACCATCTCGGAGAGGCTGCTAAGGCTTAACACTGACGTCTACGTACCTACTATGGCCTTTTTGTTATTGTTCAACTAGCCTCAGTTTTTTTAGTGATCCATCATCTGCCCTGATGACACCAGGAAATTATCATTTTCTTCTTGTCTTCCTTGTTTTAATAGATAACTATCCACATTTCATGTTTGATATGGGAAGTATTTGGATGTGATCACAAGCAAGTTTTTTTTAGGTCGGATGGGAACTATTGAAAAATTATGTTTAAACACATTACGATACTGCTCTCTACTCCTTCCATTTTTTTTCTTATCGTTAGAACAAGCTAGTTAGTGCAAATTTACACTAGCAAAATTGTCTTAACGATAACAATAAAAGAATGGAGGTAATACTCCTCTATTTTTTAATTATTGTAGCTATTGACGTCTAATATTTTAACTATTCGTCTTATTTAAAATTTTTAATAAATATTATATATTTTATTATAATTTATTTTATCATTAAAATTATTTTAATCACACTTTATAACTTTACATATTTAAATTAATTTTTTAAATAAAATAAATGATAAAATGAATGTTAAAAATTAACGATGATAACAATTAAAGAATAGAGGAAATACTATGTTTTAAAAACCAAAAGTCGTTTTTGGGATGACTGTGTTCACGACCTCTTTCCTCCCACCTTCCTCCGTCTTCTTTGGTAAGTCAAACCAAGTAGGCTATTGCAAAGCAAGTTCGACTGATCATCCTTGGCGCTGCATAAAAACCAATTCCCGTGGCTGCGTTGCTGAATCGAGAAATCGGAGGGCCACAAGAACCCACCTCACAATTCACAAATGGAGGTCACGCTCCGGCGGTTCGAGCTCTCCGACGTCGACGCCATGATGGCATGGGCGTCGGACCCGGTGGTCGCGGCCCGGTGCCGCTGGGACGCGTACGAGTCCACGGAGCCGCTGCTCGCCTACCTCCGCGACGCCGTGATCCCGCACCCGTGGTGCAAAGCCATCTACCTCGCCGCCGAGGACCGCCCCGTCGGCGCGATCTCCGTGACGCCGTCGGGGGACCCGTGCCGCGCCGAGCTGGGGTACGTGCTCGCGCGCGCGCACTGGGGCAAGGGCGTGGCCACGGCGGCCGTGAAGCGGACGGTGGCCACGGTGTTCCGCGAGGTGGACGGGCTGGAGCGCGTCGAGGCGCTGGTGGACGTGGACAACCCGGCGTCGCAGCGCGTGCTAGAGAAGGCCGGGTTCACGCGGGAAGCCGTGCTGCGGAAGTATGGGTTCATCAAGGGCGATGTGAAGGACATGGTCATGTTCAGCTTCATCGACACGGACCCGCTGGTCGAATGATGCATGTATCTGAAATATGATTTGGTGTAAATTTGTTGCCGACCACACCGGCATCTCTGTCGAATCTTCTATGAACATCACGACTTTGCACTCAGCTGTGATATTTGCCTCATTTTAGAATTGGACCAAAAATAAGTTGAGGAAAAAATGAGCACTTCTTTCATTTTAAAATTGTTATCGTCAATTTAGTTTAAATTTGAATTAATTGAAGACAACAATTCTAGTTGGACACAGTGTGTGACCGAGACACGTTTCTCAGGGCACTTTTTGGGGTGACCATAAGACCGTACCTTCTCATACAAAGAGAAACTCGACCACCATCAACGCCCATTGGTCATCGCTTCCATGGCAGAGGTGAGCCTCCGGCGGTTCGAGCTCTCCGACGTGGACGCCATGATGGCGTGGGCATCAGACCCTCAGGTGGCCGCCTTCTGCCGCTGGGAGCCCTATGAGTCGACGGATCCCCTGCTCGCGTACCTGCGCGACACCGTCCTCCCGCACCCGTGGTTCCGCGCCACCTGCCTCGCCGGAGAAGCCCACCCCGTCGGCGCGGTGTACCTGGTGCCCACGGCGGAGCGGTGCCGCGGC
>BCLH01002986.1:9016-35066 GCA_001602315.1 Zoysia pacifica
TAGTACGTTTATTTTTTGTTAACTCTAGTATTTTTAATTAATTAAATTAAACTAGATAATTAATTATTGACCACTTAGGTTAACCCACATATACATATAAATTAGATAATAATGATTGAGATACCTTGCACTGCACCTATAATGATGACATTAAATTGGCATAGTAATTTTACTATAAGTATAGAATTATTAACTAGTCATTAATCAGTATTATAAAATAAAGTAATTAACTTTTAGTCATAATGGATTAAAACCATGCTTATTATATAATTAAATAAAGTAAATGTTGGAAAGCACGTATAAGTTCATTATCTTGCATTCATATGCACTAGGATAAATGCTCACATTAGCTTTGGTAGTTTATAAGGATAAACTAAATAATTAATTGCTAAATACTAATCATCGCACACATATAGAAAATTGAGTAATTAATCGATAGCCCACTTACACACTTTACCATGCATCATTACCCGTGCCATACGTTGGATTAATTTGTTTAACCATGTACTCAGGAATTGGGTAACGGACCATTAATCAACAGAAAGCAACTGCATATTAGAAAATTAAGTAAATAATCTCTAGTCACTACACACTCATCCATTTAGTTATAAACTAAATGAGGGTATTTTAGAATGCATCTAATTAAATATACGGTATAAAATAAGATTGTACGTAAAACGACACATCACACCCTCAACTAAACATGCCATATACTAGCTTGCAGTCACATAAACATATTGACACTATAGACGCTTTACAATGCATGCATCCACATGGCCCACTATCGCTATCACATGAATATGGTTTAGAATGAACCTAGTAATTAATAGCTACACTGTAGTAAATATTGCTAAGTCGTGATTAAGCAAAATATGACATATAGAACTCCCAGTATTATAGTAAGCAAACCATAACCTAAGTCCATACCCATACAAAGGCTTTAGTATAATTAACAATACATAACCGCCTTTAACTACTCATGTAACTGCATAAGCACTAGAATAAAGTTTAAAAATAAATAATTATTCTAATAATTAACTTATAGTAAATAACACTAAGGTGCACCTAGAATAATAAACATTGCATTAAGATAGCCATCGCATCATGCATAATGTACCTTTGATTTCTTCGTGGAGTTTATTTGTTTTTTATTCGAAATTTAATTGGATCTTATCGATTTTTCTTGATGTTTGTTTCTTTTACGATAGTTTTATTAGGTGTATTCTACCGTATAGACAACGTCGAGCTCGAGAAGGATTCGAATTCAAGAGAAGACAACAGAATGGACATACGAGGAAAAGTCTGAAGACTTCGGCATCAAACCAACAATTCAAGATCCGGACTCGAAGAGTATCGAGAAGACAAGTCTGAAGATTAAGGATTTGTAGGCAAGCTCTAACCCCTTGATCATATTTATCTTATATTTTGCCTGCGCACCCATATGACCTAAATGCTTGCATATTTATTTTATTTATATTAAAACGTTGTGCAGTTGATACTCTACTTGTTATTATGTATTCATATTAATGTCAGTAACTTGTTCTTATTAAATATGAATACTACCTTGTTACTTATCGATGACACCCCTTTGTTAATCATATGATTTTCTTCGTTAGTCTTTTAACGAACGGAAAGTGGCTTTGATAGTAGATCGCTTAGGAACCCTTATACGATGCAGTGCATCGTCACACTATACACCAATCATTTTTTGAAATGTGTTAAAATGAGTTTGGTGGTGTGTGTAAAATAAAGTTAGAACGGTGATATTAGGTGAAGAAAGGTGTTTTCTAGTTGTGGGGCAGGCTTCTGTGAAGGTGATGTGATAGGTGTTAAGCTTCGGTCTGGTTCATCTGCCGTGGACAAGCGCCGCCTCTGTCATATAAAGACCGGTTCATAGGACCTCAACGTAGTGATTTCATGTAACCACAGAACCTGTCTGGGCGAGACTCACTCCACCCTCTTGGTCGTCCACTTTGACTCATAAGGTGGTCGGCTGGTACACAAGTCGCAGGAGTAGACGTGAGATACTCACAGTCCGGTCTTCGATTACAATAATAGCCCGCATCATGAGATTGTACTACCCACCGGTATAGCTCTTTGGTTTTCATAATTACCCGTCTGTGTGTGGGGTCCCAGAGAGTAGACGTGGATTATCTAAACCCACGATCTGACTACGGAAATGTGCTATCGCGTCATCGGTGGTCTAGAAAACTCCGAGAGATGACCTCTGTTTGTATTTTGAGGTGGACTTTGTGGATACTTTGGTGTGCGTTGGAATGAACGTTATACGACTCTGTTGATCAAGAGGAGCATAGCCTGTGCGTACAGTGTACAACCTCTGCAGAGCGTATAAACTATTCGGAATAGCCGTTGTCACGGTATTGACACACTATAGCTTGGGCTCACAATGATTAGTCTTATTATTATCTTTGTTGGAGTGAGTGGGTGTAGGTGCTCGTGTTTTGAAAAGTGTAGACCGTTTGTCAGGGGACGGTACGGTTGCGTGCCAACTCCCCGACTAAAGCTTAAGTCCTGGCATAAGCTTCTGTAGTAAACCTTGCACAAATCTAGCCTTTTGCAAGAGATGATCATTTTAGTCTAATCTTTGCTACAGCCAAATAAGCATCTATATATACTCTGCTTAGTGTTAGGGCTTACTGAGTACCTTATGTACTCACAGTTTGCAGTTGTGGTTTTAGACAGAGAAAATCGTAGAAGACGACGACGTGCTGGGTTTTCGTTCTGCTTCCCAAGTTTGCTTGTGGCTTTGGGTCATGTTTTTCGCTGTTTGCTTCACCTCTAGCTGGTTAACTAGTTGTGGATATTTTAATCCTCACCGAGTTGCCGTTAAAAGTTCGGTATCAGATATATTTTCCTATTCGAAGTATACTTTTGCTATACATTCTGATGTGTTAGTGCGTATCAGCTACTGATCTAGAGACTGATACGTGATGCACAGTGTATCTCAGAAATGGGGTGCGACATATTATTTGAGAAAAGTGGAGTAGTCCAATGAGTTATTATTTAGGATGGAGGGAATACCTAATGAGCGGTAATTTTACGTAAGTAACACCACCTTGAAGGCAGGTGTGGATGGAACCGATTCACCATCGAAACACCCATTTTGCCGTTCCACATGTCTAGACCAAAAATTCGAATCGATCTAGATCATTTCACGGTTGAAATGTTTCACTGGGAAGGTCTTTGGCATGGCTTCAACCGTTTCAACTGAGAAATTGAATCGTTTCTCGCTTCCAAATGGACCCTTCTATTGATTTTGAAATGGATGGAGTACTAACTTGTCAAAAATGGAGGCTGTATTCTGAGATAGTCAGTTTACATTGAACATTTAGCATGCGGGAAAATCTTGAGCCAGTCAGTAACTTTAGTTTTGGAGTACACATACTTCATGTTCCTGATTACCAATAAGCGTAGCTTCTAATTTGCCTGTGGTCACAGCATGCTCTAACTTTTGTTGCTTTTACAGGGTGGTGACTTGAGATACTGTCAGAAATGTTGTCATTATAAACCTCCACGTGCACACCATTGCCGTTCTTGCAAGAGATGTGTTCTAAAAATGGTACTGCCAATAGTTATTCTATGATGTATCTGCACAGTGTTGCCACTATAAACCTTCTGTTCATCATCTTAACATTCTCTCCAATGTTGTATCTGCAGGACCATCACTGTATTTGGATTAATAACTGTGTTGGACATGAAAACTACAAGATCTTTTTGGTCTTTGTATTGTATGCTGTAGTTGCGTGCTTCTATTCAATGGTATTTTTCTTGAATTTACTCAAGCAGCTCCACCCCCCACCCTCCCAAAAAAAAGGTTATAGTGTCAAATATTTTCATTGTTATTTCAGATTCTCGTTATAGGGAGTATCATACACAGTGCCCCTAAAGATGAACAGGCAGGCAACGATTCTACTCGAACATCGCTTGTGAGTACTCTGGATTTCTTTTAAGCACTGCTCCATGTTGCATATATGATTGGAACCACTGTCAGTAACCGTCTGAACAACTTAATGAATTGGCAGATTATCTGTGGGGTCATTCTTTGCCCACTAACTTTGGCATTGTCAGTGCTCTTGGGTTGGCATATTTACCTCCTAGTACAGAATAAAACTACAATCGAGGTCTGTGATATAAGATTTCCCTTGATATTATCTAGCACTATCATTTTTAGAAGTTTTGACGGTGCTTGTTATTAATGGTCTGCAGTACCATGAAGGAGTTAGAGCAATGTGGTTGGCAGAAAAGGGTGGAGATCTCTATCATCATCCCTATGACCTCGGCGTCTATGAGAACCTTATTTCTGTATGACATAACTATATTGCTATTTCGTGAGCATAAATGGTCCACATTATCCATTTCTAAATGCAAAATGAGGATGATCAAATATTTATTACTAGAAACAGCCTTAGACAATTTTATTATCTTCCATCCAATGACATCAAAGTGATTATGGAAACAGCCTCTTGCAGAAATGCAGGGAAAGACTTTTAACATATATTAATGGATCAGAGGAAAACAACCATTTGAATAAGACAAATGGTCAAAGTTGATGTTAGAAGTCAACAGTGTCAATATTTTAAAACAGAAGGGAGTATGGTAGTAGACTGTGTTATTTTGCATGTGTTTACAGTGGACTGCTCTTTCCTTTCTTTCAGTCTGTTCATTTAGACTTGTGCGCACTTATTATGGAAAAAAGCAGCAAAAGATGTATGTATAATGTCCTGTGCAAGCGAATTACATTTCTCTCTCCTTAACCACCTACTGTAATGAATGCATAAAAAGGTTGTCTTGTTAATTATAGTATAAATATTAAATTGAGTAAGAGTGCTTTAAGAAAGAATAGTTGCAGCATAAAAAAGGAAACTTTTGTGCCCCTAAAACATCGAATGACTTGGAACAGAGGCATAGGATGTTTTTTATACAGCGGTAATTGCTTTTTCTTACCCAGTAATGGCATCACTTATGATTAACATTCCTGTGTTTCCTGGTTCTTGTACACAGGTTCTTGGGCCTAACATATTCTGTTGGCTATGCCCAGTGTTGAACTCTGTAGGCAGTGGCCTTCGCTTTCGTACATCCTATGATGTTCCATTATCGACAACACCAATGTAATCTCACAAGATAGCAGTACATTCACAATAGGTCATTTCCAATATGTGAATTCTGCCTTTCTATTCTGCTGCTTGAATGTCCTTGTTTTGACCCATTTTTTGTTTATTTGCACAGGCCAGGTCTTGTAACTCTGCAAGATACAGGAGATATTTAACGCAACCCAGGAGTATTTCTCCATGTGGGTTATCTCAAGTCATACATGAAAATTTAGCCTAGTGTTTCTTTCATTCTTCACATACTTGGATAAGAAAGCTTGTTGTTGCTTGCTGATAACTTGGAGAAGGTTGTATGTACAAAATCTGGACACTGACAATTCTGTTGTGAAGTTGATGTCGCTATTGTGTTGGAATTGGAAAGCTATTTAATTTAGGGAAAGGTGATGAGAACAGTTTTCTAAGATTATGCATGTACTCCGTTCAGAAATTATCGTCATTGACTAGTTTGATCGAACGAGCTGGCTATAACTCACAACGAAGGAAGTACATTTGTGATGAATTGAATGTTACATCTGAACTCTGAATGTGGTCATCCGCCATTCAAACTGCGTAAACCCTGCTCGGACTTCTGAGTGCAAATGCAGTTTGAGTAGGTCACAGAAGCAGAAGAAACAGAATGCAGCACAATGCTGCAGGTTGAGATGGATCTCGGAGGTTATCAGAGTCTATACATAACTGTCCTGTCTGATTGGAAGCCAGCGATTTCTATGCATCATTATCCCCTTTGATCGTTGCTCTACAACTGCTTAGTACTCGCAATTCAGGGTATCAGACCCCGAGTTGACCCGAACACTCTTCTTTCGACTACCATGGGTTGGCCATGATATCGATTTTCTTTAATGTTCTTTGTGTGGGAGATCTTTTAAACTCCCGCGTCTTATAGAGTTTATAGAGAACCCCGATTACCAATACACCAACATATAGTAGTAATAAATTATTGGTTCATATATAAAACAAACTACTTCCTCTATTCCTAAGTTATTATCATCATTAACTTTAATTATTTATTTTATTTTAAAAATATTATTTTCAATTTCACTAATAATAAAATGAATAATAATAAAATTTATATATTTAAATAATTTTTAAATAAGATAAATAACTGTATTACTACATTCATTTTAAAATATAAATATTTTTAAGTCTGAATAAAGTTAAAATATTTTTAACCTCTACCAATCTATAAAGTCACATAATTTTTATATAAAAATATAATTTTTATAAAAGTTTATTTAATAATAAATTAAAAAATATAATTTGTATATGATAAAATATTATTAATTATATATTTATTAATGATTAAAGTAATAAAATTTGATTTTGACTAAACATAAAAATATTTTTATTTTAAAACATATATAGTAATAATTTAAAATCGAAGAAAGTAAAATTAGCCCTTCAATCAACTGGACAGGGACATCCCGCAGTCCTGTGTCGAAACCGTCCCCTCGACCTAACACACGTGTGCATCCCTTCCCGTGGACACGCACACGGTCCCGACAATACCGGCCCACGCGACAGTGAGGTATCCACGATATTTTTAGTCGCGCCGCGCTGGGCACACCACGGTGCACGGGGACATGAGAACGAGGCCTAAAATTCGCTGTCGAGCCGCTGTCGCGTGCGCCCAGCAACCACCGCAGCGCCGCGTGTACCCCCACGCCGCTGGCGATCTCCGCGGATGGCGCAGCCGGCGCCCTGTCCCCTCCACGTGTAGCCCTTCCACGCGGCCGCTGATGGCTTCCCTCCTCCCACCGTCCCCGTCCTCCCGCGCGCGAGAGACAGGGAGCTCGACAAGACACGGCGCGGCATTCTTATTGCCGCGCCGCTCGCGCTCGCTCGAACTCGAAGCCCTTGCTCGCGACGCGTCTCATTTCGGTTGCTGTGTGGATCCCGGTTGTCTGCCCGGGAGAGAGGGCGACTGCGACGCGTGCAGGATTGAGAGGATAGGAGATCAGGGGGCGCGGCAAAAATCTTGCGCGCGCGCGCGTCGTTGTTGCGGTGGCATTGCGCCTCGGCCTTGCGGACGTACGCGGGAGTCGATCGCCACCGCTCTGCTAGCGCGCGCATGGCAGAGATCTGCTGCGAAGAGGCCAAGTCGGCGCCGGCGCCGGCGTCGGCGGCCGTCACGGCGCTCGCCAGGCGCCGTCCCAGGGTCGAAATGGCCGCGGCCGAGGGGTTCCACCCCGCACCAGCCGGGGACCAGGGTGGCGCGCGCGGCGGGAAACGTCGGAGGGTGGCGCGCGAGGCGGCGCCCGGGTGGGCCGGCGCTAGGTGGTGGCTGAGGTACGGCGGCACCTCTGTCTGCGGTCTCCGGCGCGAGATGGAGGACACCGTGTCCGTCAGGCCGGACTTCCTGCCTGGCGACGGCAAGCACCATTTCTTCGGCGTCTTTGACGGCCACGGGTGCTCCCATGTACGCACGTCTTGTACCAAGTGCTAATATCCCGGTGGGAATGCTTGTCGGGTATGTGCTGAGCCACGGTCTTCTTGTGGTGCCGTCAGGTGGCAAGGATGTGCCAGGACAGGATGCACGAGCTGGTCGCGGACGAGTACAAGAAGGGGGCCACGGCGGACGCGGAGCCGGCGTGGATGAAGGTGATGGAGAAGGGGTTTGCGCGGATGGACGACGCGACTGCGAACTGGGCCGCGAGCCGCAGCGGCGATGATCCCACCTGCCGCTGTGAACTGAAGACGCCGGCCCGGTGCGACCACGTCGGCTCAACCGCCGTCGTTTCTGTCGTCGGCCCCACGCGCATAGTCGTCGCCAACGCCGGTGACTCCCGCGCTGTGCTCTCCCGTGGCGGCGTCCCCGTCGCCTTATCAGTGGATCACAAGGTGAGCTCACGTGCACACTTGCCAATTGCCATCTCACGAAGTCGCGAGCTTCCTAATTGCAGTCTCCGTCGTGTGCTTATACCATCATACGTGTTTGTTTAGCCTGACCGGCCCGACGAGCTAGAGCGCATCCAAGCCGCAGGCGGCCGCGTCATCTACTGGGACGGCGCGAGGGTGCTCGGCGTCCTCGCCATGTCCCGAGCCATCGGCGACGGCTACCTGAAGCCGTTCGTGACGTCCGAGCCGGAGGTGACGGTGACCGACCGCACCGACGACGACGAGTGCCTGATCCTGGCCAGCGACGGGCTGTGGGACGTGGTGACCAACGAGACGGCGTGCCAGGTGGTCAGGGCCTGCTTCCAGAGCAACGGCCCGCCGACGCCCGGCGCGCGGCTGAACGACGTGCTCCCGCCGCCCCCCGCCGCTGCCGCCGCGGTGAAGGGGGTGGACACGGCCGGTTCCGACAGGGCGTGCTCCGACGCGGCCCTGCTGCTCACCAAGCTCGCGCTCGCGCGCGGGAGCTCGGACAACGTCAGCGTCGTCGTCGTCGACCTCCGGCGAGTACCGTCGTCGTCGTGATCATTCTTGGGGGGCAGGAGATTACATGCCCCGGGCTCCATTGTTTGATTCCGCACGTCTTCCTCTTCCACTCGATAAATTAATTAATAAATAACATAATTCCCCTGATTACGTGCGCAATCTTCTGTTAGTCGGTGGTTATTCTAGTTTGGTACGAGTTCCGAAGGATTTGTGGATCATCGGATCATGAGGTTCCCAGTCAATGAACTGTGCTGTGTCCGGCAAATGCAGAACATCGAATCTGGCTGCCTGTCCTGAAGACAAGTGCAAATCCATTGGGAACGAACGTAGGAGTATCATCATGTAACCGATTGATGATTGTTGGGTGTACTCCTACGCGTCAACCTTGATTATGCAGAGTGCTTCTGATAGGACCCTGCCGGCGCCATGTGTGCTCTGTCGGGGCCATGTTACGCGGGAGACGGACATGACGCCGTGATTGGCGCCAAGTTGGACTCTTAATGATAACATTTGTTATGATTCTATTATGAAGTACAAGGAAATTATAGATGCTTAAAACTGAATAATACGCTGCTGCCGGAATCCAACCTTCACTGACGGAGTGACGGAGGAAACACGCTGTTCTACTATTCGACACGCAGGCACATGCAAACGGCTCCAAGTAGATATAGGAGTAAGAAACACTGGATTACTCGAACGAACTATCTACATACATGAGCGCATGTGTAGCTGCAGTCGCTATGGCCGCGAGCTCCATCGACCGCTCAGTCCTTCTTCCCGATGCCGTGGGACATGTTGTAAATCCCGCGCCCCTGCACACGCATGGTCAGCAAGCAGACCGGTAAGCACGAGTGCGGAATGCCTACCTACGAGGCGAGGCGAGGAACAATACTAGATACTTACGACCATGTACATGCTGGAGACGGCGAGGGCGAGGGGGATGGCGACGGAGGTGACGATGTCGTACCGGCCCTTGAGGTACGTCGGCTTGTGGACGCTCTGGAAGTACCTCTGCTTCTCCAGGAGCTTCTCGCGCGGCCGGAACGGCGGCTCCGGCTCCGGCGACGCCGCGGTCGACGGCGACAGCTTCGACATCCCTCACGAGAGTCACAATACAATGGCGCTAAGCCTTGCACCACGAGATCACCGGCGAATTGTTGTGTTTGTACACTGCAGTCACCGACGAGCCTCCAGTGAGTGCCAATTCCTGATGATGGAAAGTGAAAACGCGGATCGAACGAGTGATTGTTGGAAGCAGCAGACGGCAAGCTCAAGCAACGTATATGCAGAGTTGGAGCATCTTTAATACTAGGCACCAGGGTCTTGTCCCAGAAACTACCAGAAAGCGCTGAAGAAGAAGCAAAGTAGCCACCACGGTCACGTCCAAGTAGTTCGATTGATCGTCTTCATCACTCTGAAAGGCCGTAGAAGGGTCGACGATCTGCTGGGCTTGGAAGGTTCTACGTACCGCTTCTATGCCCATTAATCCTTTATTGAACTCAGCTAAAAAAAAGGGTTCCTAAAGAAAAGTAAAAGAGAAAGACAAAGGCCTACGGCCCACCCGTGGGTGCTTCTCAACTACAAACCTATTTTGGCCCACTTAATGTGTTTTTTCTAGTATCGTCTCTCCTTTACTTTTTCTGTTATTTAAGGCGCGTTTGAATCACCATGGGATTATGGAAATGGGATAAAAAAAATCCCCTAGATCTCCAAACAGGTGAGTTCATAGAAAATTATAAAATATTATATAGTTATATGAATATAAAGATTATTTAAAATTCTCTACCACAATACCAAATAGAATGATAAAATCTCATAATTCAAACGGTTGAGATTTTAAAAACCTAGAATCCAACAATATATAATTCACATTCTTGAATTCAAACAGTGCCTTAGTCTAACAGTGGATCAATCTTTCTAGGACTCTTTAATCTAAAAAAAAATAAAATAATAAAGACATTTCAAACGTCTGAAGATTTGCAGGTACTTTATTGAAGCATAGTTACTACTGAAAAACACAAGATCGAAAATAATCGTTGAAACAGACTTCAAGGACACCTAGCTTTTATCTTGTGGCAGGACCATCGCCCATCATTTCGACCATCTCAAACGCAGCGCCGCGCTGATCAATTGCATTCGCGGTGTACGCGTTTGCGTCGTAACTCCGGTTCAGATCGCCGCAGCTGCCGGTGTAAAAGCTCTGGGTCGTGTCAACAACGCCTGCACGGGCTTCTTCTAGCTCGAGGCACTCCTGCAGCCGGGCAACCACGTCGGCCATGGGGGGCCGCTGCGTCGAAGCCTGTGCGGCGCACTGGAGCGCGACCTCCGCTGCCTTCCACACACTGTTGATGTCGTAGTCGCCACTCATGCGCTCATGCACAACGCTCTCGATGTGGCCCCGCGCCAGGCGTTGCCGCGTCCATTGGACGACGCGGATGGGCTCCGGGTCGCACAGAACCGCCGGCTTCCCGGTGATCAACTCCAGCAGCACCACGCCGAAGCTAAACACGTCGCTCTTTGTGGTCGGTTTCATTGTCGCTTGGTACCTGGACGTCCGGTTTAACAAATGATACCAGCGTTTTAAAAAGCAAATAAATATTAAAAAATATATATATCCAAGATAACTTAGTGAAAGAGAGATGAACACATACTCCGGATCGACGTATCCGGGTGTACCAACAAGCCTATCTGTGCATACATGACTGCAGATGTCGAGGTTAAATGCCTTTGATAGGCCAAAATCGGCGACCTTGGCCTCCAGTTTCGCGTTCAGCAGGATGTTGGCTGTCTTCACGTCCCTGTGAATAAGTGGTGGGTTGCAACCCGTATGCAGATATTCCAGCCCTGCAAATTACTAGCATTCAAACCTCTAGGAAAACCAAACCTTCAACCACTAACTTAGTTCACGACAAGTTTAGACTTACACCTTGTGCTGATTCCAATGCAATTCGGAGCCTCTGTCTCCATGTAAGATGTTTTGCTGCAAACAAAACAAACAGTATGAGAGAGACTTTTGAAATCTTATTGTGATCCATGTTCAAATTGACGCGCTGGACTACAAAATGACATATACAATACTTAGGATGTGCTCGCGGAGGCTGCCTTCGGACATGTACTCGTAGACAAGCGCCATGTACTCCCCGTCCTTGCAGTATCCGGTCATGGAAACGAGATTCTTGTGATGAATTCGAGTTAAGATCTGGGCCTGAACATGAAAGATTCTGACTTGTTTAACTCTCCCATGCATTACAGTTTTGCGATGCGATGCCAAATTCAACCTAGAAACATGCGTGGTGCCAGACGAAAAAGAAATTCTCACCTCCGTGACGAACTCTTTCACACCCTGATTGGACGACTCGGACCGCAGCTTCACTGCCACCGGAGTGCCATCCTCCAAGAGACCACTGTAGACATCCCCGAAGCCGCCCCGGCCGATCACATGCTGGAAGTTGTTCGTGATCCTCTCCAGCTCCTTGTATGTGAACCGCCGGTTATCCAGCCGCAGCGAACTGTGCGCGTCACCTGGCACATGGCTCGTCGATGTCTCATTTCGAGGCTTGGCAGAATTGTTCACCCATCCTGGTCCTCGATGACAATATGTATGCAGTAAACGTCAATCTTATAATTTGCTAACAATTGAGAAGGAAAAAAGAAACTCTCTTCGTCCTAAATTAAGTCACTCTAGACTTCTTCATTTTTTTTTCAAATTATAAATTATTTTTATTTTTCAATACAACTTTCTCTCTTCTTAATATTTTTTCATCTCTATCTCTCTCCCTTATTGTTTTCAGTACCTCTTACTTTTTTTTACTCTTTTTAATTTCTATGCCTAATTCTAAAATGACTTACAAAATAGAACGTAGCGAGTACTCTAGAGCAAACAATGCATGTGTTGTTACCTTGTCTTTTTCGCCTCAGAAAGAAAAGAAGCACACACACTGATAGTGTCACTGTAACCAGAGCTATAGGAACAGCGATGTAGGTGGCTAGCTTGCTCTTTTTTTGAGAGGGTACAGGAGAGGCACTCTTCGCTTTGGCCATCAGACATGATTGTTCGTCATGGGCGCAGAGGTTTGGATTATTGTCATATCTGCAAACATATGAGATACAAATAGTACTATTTTACTCAACTGTTAATCAGTAGTTCTGTCTTCTACAAAAGAAATAATAACCGAGTAATGGACGTTAGATTTAAGGAGCCATCTTGAATCTTTTTAAGAAGACCAGGGGGGATCGATCCGTTTAGTTGGTTCCCACTCAAATCCCTGAAATAAAACTGGTGCACATGATTTCTGTTTTTGAGGCAGGAAGATTTCCGTGAAATCAAAGTGAAAGTGCTCACAATGTGGCGAGTTCATAGACTTACAGAACTCTTAGTGAAGGTAATTGCGACAAGGCATCTGGAATTGAGCCCGTCAAGTTGTTGTATGACAGGTCCCTGCGAGATATGGATAAAGGTAGTCAGTGTTAGTGAGTATGACATTAATACATGAAAATAAACGAGATCAAAACCTCACACGTGCGTACATACAGGAATTGGATGCCCGTGAGGTTTGCGAAAGCTGACGATATATCGCCGTTCAGGTCACTGAAGGACATGTTTCTGCATTAGATACCCACTAAATCACTTGATTTAACCACGGCCGATCGACAGACAACATGTTGTCCAATTTCCTTTTCTCCATGAGTAAAGCAAGTGAATGTGCTGCGTATGTAAATCGAGACTACTTACACGCCGGCAATTCTTAGAGGACCACAAGTTTCAGAGCTGCAATTCAACCCCTTCCACATGAAATTACTCGGGCCGCAGGGGTCACCCACCCAATTTTCATTCACCTGATACTCTGTCTTGATCGCAGTTATGGCAGAAACTGTTAATTGTACCCAAGTTAATTTATTACTCCCTCCATATTGATAATTCAATTCATTTTAAACATTGCTTTGATCAAACATAGAGAATATAAACTATAAATAATTTTTAAGTTGTTAAATTTAAAAATATGAAAGCCATATGATTATATATGTCTTAAAAAATACTTAAGTATACATATGACACTTTTTAATAAATATTTTTATAAAAAATAAAAATTATATTTTAAATATCATATCGTTGTCTAAAACGATTGAAATTATGAGTACGGACAGAGTACGGACTGTACTGTACTATTTACTTCACAAGTTGCGTATACTTACTGTCCTGAGAGTCCGTGCCATTGTTGGTGGTGGAGAAGGTGATGAAAACCTCGTAGGCGTTGATGATCGGCGGCAGCGTTGAATTGGCGGTGGGAATGATGGCGACATTGTACCGGTAGTAACCCCCAATGGGCTCGGGGCTGTAGACACTGTACGAGTAGAGGTACTCTGGCGCGAAACCTTGTTGCAGTTGCGGGTACCGCAGGTTCTGGTCGTCATTAAGGATGGAGTAGAATTGTCGCAGGTCCTTGTCTTGGGGAGCCTCTAGCTCAGAAAAATGCAAGATGTAGATGCACCTCGGCCATGATTCGTTGCCCTGAGGGTTGAGGGTCCAGTGGAACTGGATGCTGTCGGAAGCATTGCGCCGCGTGACCGCCGTCTGCAGCACCTTCGACGGAACCTCGAACTTATTGTAGTCGTGGTGTTGCACCATCTTATCCGTCGACGTGACATTCCAGCTTGTGGTGTCGATCTTAGGGTACCATCTTCTGTCATATGGATCATCAGGGTACCTGACCATGCATTTGGATTTCGGGTGTTCACAGACAAAAGGATTATTCTGTAACTTGAATAATGTGCACCAAGGTGTTTTCTTTATGGGAACGGGTCATTTTAATATATTCTCTGCGGTTTTAAAATATAGCTAGTCTATCTATTATAAAATGACTTCAATTGTAACATTTCAATTACCAGTTAATAGTCAAAGATTAAGTCGCCGTAAAACTTTGCGAATCATAGTTAAAAAAAAAAGTGATCGATCAGTTGAGACATGCTCACCTCACTACGTATAAATCATCAGTCGGGCCAAAGTTGCGCCTGGTGTTTAGGTTCAGCCCCTGCGTTGCATTCGCTTGCGGGTAAGGGAGCTCTTGAGAGGCCTTAGATCTAGCCCCGAGATGAACGGGGTCCCAGAACCAGTGTTAACCAGGCAAACCTGCACGAAGTCGTCGGGAACGACGACGATGGCCTCAGACTCCCACCATGTACTGATGGGGTCTTCCCCATTCGAAGTGTCCACCGTATCCCAGAAGTTGACACCGATATGGAGATCAAAGCGGGGCGGGCTACTGAGGCCGTCGTAGTTGCCGTACGCGAAGTCGGCCCGGATGAGGTACTTGTTCCCGGCGGCGAGGGACCGGAGGGTGTAGCAGTTGCGCGTCCCGCGGGGGAAGCTGCGCAAGTCGGACAAGGTCCTATAGAACGGCCCCGTTCTGACCTTGTAGTTCTCGCCGGCGTCGGTGAAGGCGCCGTCTGGGGAGTATGTTATGTTGGTGGTGCTGTCCGTGTAGCTCGGATCGGCCAGGCCACAATCGATGCTGATGAAACCTGAAAACGCACAAGAGATTACCTCGATCGTTCAGTCGAGCATAGCGCGTTACATCACGCGAGGATATGGAAGTTTTTGAGACCGAGTCATCGCACGGACCGTTGCTGTCGGGCTGGGCACGAGCTTGGAGTACGCCGGTGAAGTAAAGAAGCAGAGGCAGCAACCGCCACGACCTCGACCTTCCTGCAGCGAGTGCTCTCGGCTTTGATCGCTCCGTTGTTGCCATTGATTCCTGATGGAGCATGGCTGGAATGTGTAGAGCGGTCTCTTTCTTCTTCCTTTAAAGTGATTGTTAACCAAGCTAGGAGTAGCACATTGGCCAAGCTAGGAGTAGCACATTGGCCACACCGTCCACGACGGGACGCCACTTTTTGACCTGCAGAGTGTGTCGTCAACGGCCATGCTCGAACAACGACTAGGACCTGGCCGTACATGGGCCCGTGCCTGGTACTCTGGCCTCCAGTTCATTCAAACGCACACTTAATTGTATCTTCCGATCTGAGTCTTCTAGTCGGCTTAGAGGTGAAGCCAGACTCGGACCGTTTTGGGAGACCTAGCAAAGGGGTCTAAGGCGCTTTTTGTTGAGCTGAAGTTTTTGAGTTTTTAGAAAAGTTGATTGGTGGCTAATTAAAAAGTTAGTTGATAAAATTTAGATGTTGATTTTTTAATATATATTTAGATTTTTTTACATCAAAAGCTAAAAAAACAGTTTTTAGTGAGCTTTTCAGCTTTTAGTTTATTTCTGTAAAAGTTAGCTTTTCAGTATTTTAAAAGCTATCTTTTTAGAATCTTGTTTATTTCAAAAGCTAACCTTTCAGAATATTGTTTGTTTTAACTTCTCAGTTTTCAGCTTTTCAGCCAGAAAAAACCAGCTGAAAAACTGAAACAAAAAGTGCCTAAGTCTGGTCTACAGATTTATAGTTTGGACGAGATAAATGATTTAGGCTCCGGTGCAAATCCATCCATGTGAAACCAAAATCAGTCCACTGTCCCGAAACTTCAGTGAAAGCTCTGCGCGCCAGGCGCAGCATTTCTCGTCGTGAAGCCCACGTTGAGCCAAGCTCGAATCGAACCATTTGTACGTTGCCATTTCTGTTCAGGGCGGGGATTGGAGGGGCTGTCACGCAGAGGCCCTGTTGCTTGCGAGGCCACTTCCCCAGTACCATGTCCGTGTTGTGTCTGTCGATCAGGGTTGGTGTTCGTCCGTGAAGCCATGTGCGTCCGCGTGGAAAACGGTGAAGATTCTCGATGACGGCGATCTGCTCCGATGCTTGAGGTACCGTCATTGGTAGCCTTTCATGTTAGATTGTTCTCATCTGGGCCATCTGGACCTTTGACGCGCTCTGATCGAGGGCGTTCAGCTATATGATTGGTGGGTTTTTGTCGCACAGCGCAACAATAAAAGAACAGTGGAGGTCGGGGCACGCAGCACGAAGTTGACCGCTGCCGCAACTCCATTCGACACTCAAAACTCTAGACCAATCTGAGAAGGCGCTGCCAGCGACGAGACTCCCCATCATCGTCGCCACATCGTCCTCAGCACCGACCTCGAGCTTGCCACCAACCGAAGGCCCCACTCCTCTTCTCTAACCTTCGTCGCTCGAGCGCGGACGTCACCGACAAAGGAGCAGGGACGGCAGGGACTTCATCCTCGACGATCGTGCTGACCACTGACGGTAAAAGCCTTCCTCTCTATCTCGATCCCCTCCCGATCTGCTCGTAAGGCGACACCACAGAGCACCAACAATGGTATCAAAGCCACCCAATTAAATAGATCGAGAGCCTACAAAGCCATAGAACTCCGGATCCAGAACCCTAACCTTAACCCTAACACGCGACTAAAGAAAAGGTGGCGGGGGGGGGGGGGAAGAGAGGATCACCTTGGCCTCACCTCACCGTCGACGACCGCACCGCCGCTCGGATCCTCGAGCGCCGGTCAAAGAGGCGCCGCGCGCACCACCCCTTGACGGTCAAGGGCCATGCGGCGGCGCCATGGCCGATGGGTGGCGCTCCGGTGAAGTGTCGCTGCCGCCGTCGCGAGAGAGAGACAGGCGCGCGAGAGAGACCGAGCAAGAGAGAGCGAGGTGGGGAGGCAAATGGCTAGGGTTTCAGGGGAGCGCGGGCGACGAGGTCTTTTTATACCTTTGAGTCATCCGCAGTGCCATCGATCATCGATCTAACAGTCGCGAGCAATCGGCGTCGAGCTGGGCCGGATTAAGGCCAGGCGGGGGTGGGAAAAATTGGCCCGGGCCCAAGTTGTCCAGGCCGATTTTTCGCGCCGTTAGAAGCTAGGCCGAAACAGTTGCTGGGCCACGTGTGCTACTGTAGAGAGCGGCTGCGCAGGTTTTCGGCCCATTTTGAAGAATTTTTGTTTTTATTTTTTTAGAAGCAATTTAATTGATAATTTTGCTAATTTTGCTTAATTGTTTCTGTCAAAAAATTGAACCAACAGAATATTTTTGACATAATAGAAAAGTACAATAATTGCTTATGAGAAATAGAGAAAATTTTATTTTTCGCTGCATATTTAAATTTGTTAATTTTATTATTAAATTCGAACCAACGAGAGAATTTAATTTTAAAAAGTAGATATAATTTCAGATAATTGTGATATTATTATTTTTTGACAACATTGGTAATAACAGTATTATAATTTTTTAATTGATATTTTTTTATACATTACTTCTATTTTTGTCCAATGATAATGTAGATTTAATGTATAAACAAATTGTATGTCTTAATTTTCACCAACGTTAGAACTAAGATATATGATTTTGTTGTTATATTTTCACTTTACTTGAATTATTATTTTCAAGCGGATACAACTTGATGAGTTGTATCAAAGAGATTCTCACTCTCAAAGAAAATAACTATGATGAGTGAAAGAAAAAGATAGACTTAGCGTTTATTTTGGTTAAGGTGGACTGGGTTCTCACTACAGCATGTTCCACTGAGACTGAGGAGCCAGTGAGGAAAGAGAATGAAGCTGATGCTGCTTGGCAGAATAGACAGAAGGACTGTACTCTTTTAAAGATGTCATATGACCTGAAGAATAGAAAATAGGTCACAGCCAATAAGAAGTGTATGACTTTGATAAAAAACACGATTGAGTCTGTAATTGTGGGCTCAATCTCAGAGTGTGACACTGTCACAGAGTACTTTAAAAGAATAAAGAGTCAGTTTACTGGCTCTTCAAATACTTATGTTACACAAGTGATTAAGCAGCTTGTGACAGAAAAGTACTCTGGTGGTGGCAGTGACATAAGAGAGTATATACTAAGGATGAGTAACATGGCATCTAAGCTTAAAACAATAGATCTAGATCTTAAAGATGAGCTCTTTATTCATTTGATTTTTGTTTCCTTGCCAAAAAAGTTTGACACCTTTGTTGTCAATTACAACATGCAGCCCGAGACATAGAACTTAGAAAAGTGCATCGCTATATGTGTGCAAGAGGAGAATAAAATTAAAGCTTCACATAGTGATTCTATCAACTATGTAAAGAATAATAAAAAAAAGAACTTTAACAGTAACTCGTTCTCAAAGAACAAGGGAAAAAGCCCTGTTTATCAGCCTCAACAGAACAAATTTGCTGTAGATAAAGACTAGTATCTTCACTGCAGGAATACGAGACACTACAAGATAGATTGTCTCGTCTACTTAAAGATGATCATGGCAAAAAAAGTAAAAACATTATTATCTTTATAAATGAATCTCTGTATGTGTAATATTCAAAATCTACTTGGTAGATTGACTCAAAAGTAACTGTTTATATTGCTAATTCTTTACAGGAATTCTGTTCGACGAGGACTACGCAAAGAAAAGAAAGATGCGTTAAAGTCGCAAATGGAGTCCAAGCTGAAGTTGAAGCTGTTGACGATCTTTTATTAGAGCTAGCTGATGGCTTCACTCTTTTACTTAGAGATGTTCTTTATGTTCTTTCTTTACAGAGAAATTTGATTGGTGTTTCATATTTAGACAATAATAGTTATGATTGTTATTTTAAAAATGGCAAGTATGAAATAGTATTAATATTGAATATGTTGGTCTTGCCATCTTACAAAATGAGCTTTACTTGTTATCACTACGTGATGATGTGAATGTTGTATGCGATAATGAAAATGTTGCGTGCGAGAAAGTTAATGAATGCTCGTCTAGGAATGTAAACAGGAAATGAAAGAGAACTTTAGATGCATCGTCCAAATTATGGCACTGTCGTTTAGGTCATATTTCGAGGGAAAAAATAGAAAGATTAATAAAAATAAATTTTTTCCTTCATTAGAGTTCTCAGATTTAGAACAATGCAGAATGCATTGTTCGAAAAGTATGTAAAAAAATTAAGAAAAATACTAAAAGAAGCACAAGAGTTCTACAAATTATTCACACAGACATTTGTGGTCTTTTTTCTATGAAAAGTGTGGATAGTTATGACTTGTTTATAACATTCACAGATGATTACTCTCGATGGCTATATTTATCTAATAAAAAAAGAAATGAAACCTTAGATAAATTTAAAATATTTAAGACTGAAGTTGAAAACTAACACGATTTAAAAATTAAGATAGTTCGATCTGACCATAGAGGGCAGGACTACGGTCGGCATACCCTATATGAACAAGTTTTTAGAACTTTTGCAAGGTTTTTACAGAAAAATAGTATAGTAGCTCAGTAGTCTACACCGGACAAATCTCATCAAAATAGAGTAACCGAAAGATGCAATATATCCTGATATGGTGCAAAGCATAATGAGCTATTTCACATTGCTATTGAGTTTGTGAATTGAGGCGTTAAAAACTACCATTCATATTCTCAATAGGGTACCCAATAAATCGGTACCTAAAACACCGTATGAGTTGTGGACAGAAAAAGTTTTCTCATTAAACTATTTACGTGTGGGGGGGAGTCCTGTTGAAGTTAAAATATTTAACCCAAATCTTAAGAAGCTTGATACCAAAACAGTGAGTTATCATTTTATTGGCAACCCAGAAAAGTTAAAAGGTTTTTGTTTCTACTGTCCAGACAGATATATAAAGTTTGTAGAAACGAAATACGCTGTCTTTTTAGAGGATGAGATCACGAGGGGAAGCATGTTAGTTTGAGAGATTGACCTTGAAGAGAAGCAGACGTATGCGCTTACTCTAATGATTCAAGAGCCATTCTTCACACTACCTGCTGTCGCTACACCGACAGTACAAGACACTGTGATGCAAGCACATGTTATTGTTTCTTCTATAGCGATAATGAATGAGAATAAAGAACATGTTTTTCAGGATCTTATAGAACCCACTGTCACCGGTGAAGGGGAGCAAAAACAGCCTCAAACAAAAAAAATCTGCAAAATGAAGAGGCCCCGAGGAGTTCTCAAAGAGTAAGAAGATCAGCTATTTTTGATGACTATAAAATTTATCAAACAGAAAAATTTTAAATGAAAGATGATCCCATCTTATTTGAAGAAGCCATAAGAAGCGAAAATTCTTTAAAGTGGCTTGAGGCTATAGAAGAAGAAATGAAATTCATGAATGCTAATAAAGTCTGGGACTTAGAAGTTATTTCTAAAAGAGCCAAAATAGTAGGATGTAAATGGGTCTACATGATAAAACTCGACTCTCAAGAGAATATAGAAAGATATAAAGCGCGACTTGTAGCAAAAGACTTTACGTAGAGAGAAAGGATTGATCACAATGGAGATTTGGAGGAAAGTATTTACATGCTACAATCGAAAGGTTTTATCGTGGAAGAAAATGAAAGAATGAGATGCTACCTAAAAAATCGATTTATGGGTTAAAACAAGCTTCAAAACAGTGGTACTTGAAGTTTGACAGTACAATAAAAAAATTTAGGTTTAAAGAAAATGTAGAGGACAACTGTGTTTATGCAAAGTTTAAAGATGTGAAATTTATCTTTCTAATCTTGTATGTGGATGATATCCTACTGACTAGTACTGACGTCTGTCTGCTACTGGAGACAAAGAAAATTTTATCCTTAAACTTTGATATGAAAGATCTTGCTGAGATATGAGGATTTTCAATGCCGCAGGAACCAATATGAGATCGAACAAATGAAATCGGTTTCATATGTTTCAGCTGTCAGAAGCTTATTGTATGCTCAAGTGTGTACGTGCCGCCCTGACTTAGCATTTGTTACCGGGTTACTTGACAGATTTCAGAGCAATCCTAAAATAGAGTGTTGAAAATTGGTAAAAAAATTCTTGCGTTATTTGCAAGGAACAAAAGGTCTCATGATGACATACAGAAGATCAGATTCACTTTATACAGTGGAGTACACAGATTCTGATTATACGAGAGATGATAGAAATTCGATATCTGAATATGTGTTCATTCTCGCTGGAGGAGCTATATCATGGAAAAGATCAAAGCAAACCGTTACTACATCGTTTACAATGTATGTTGAGTTTGTAGCATGTTTTGAGGCTACGGGGCAGGTGAGCTGGTTAAAAAAGTTCATACTCGGTTTAAAAGTGGTTGACGACATCTATAGACCATTTAAGTTGTACTGTGATAAAAAACCCGTAGTAACATATACACACAACAATAAATCAAGTAGTGCTGTCAAACACATTGACATAAAATACTACGTTGTAAAAGATAAAGTTATAAGTCTTGAGCATATAAGTACCGCAAAGATGTTAACAGATTCGCTTACAAAAGTTTTATCACCCAACGTATTCAGAGAACATGTAGACGAAATAGGTTTAAGAGAAAAGGCTATGATTCCTGAACTAAAAGATGGTCCAAAGATAAGTAACTATTTCAGAATAGAGAGATGTATTATAGCTTTTAAATCTAACGACGATTGATCGTGACGATGAGATATGTTCTGTGTGCTAATCTATGATGGAACGAGTAAAGCTAAAAGCATAAAAGTTAAAGTATAGACTGAGATCAAAGAGAAGAATGTTAGATTGATCTCATCCGATGGGCACAACGGTCAACTGGACCTTTGACGCGCCCTGATCAGAGACGCCTAGCTATATGGCTAGTGGGCCTCCGTCGCACAGCGCAACAATAAAAGGATGAATGGAGGTCAGGGCACGCACCACGAAGTTGGCTGCTGCCGCAACCCCACCCGATCTGAGCGGACTCTGCCAGCGACAGGACTCCCATCACCGCCGTCACATCGTCCTCAGCACCGATCCCGAGATCACCACTTCTCCAAGCTTCGCCGTCCGAGCGCGGATGTCACCGATAAAGGAGCGAAGATGGCAGAGACTTTATCCTCGATGGCCGTGCTGACCACCGACAATAAAAGCCTCCCTCTCTATCTCGACCCCCTCCCGATCTGCTCGCAGGGCGACACCACAGAGCACCAACATTTCAGCCTATGACCCGGCTGTTAACTTCTCCTTTTTTCCCAAAAGAGGGCAACCTTATGCAGTGATGCTCGCAGTTGGCTTCTCTAATCTCTCGCATCTTCGAAGAGGGTGACTGATTCATCAGCAGTGAACACCTCCTGCACGCTGCTTGTTTATTTGTCTCGTTAGGTCAGAACCGTGTCTACAGAAGGCAAGAGATGCGTTCCCGATTCGGATGCAGCTTCCTCCTCATCACCGGTGCCGCGTCGCCGTCAGAATCGGACTAAATGGAGGGCGCCACCGGAAAACCTTCAGATACCAAGGAAAGGCCCACGGGATTCCCTCCCAGCTTCGAAGGGCGTGTACTTCCGCCCTTAGCATTCCGGTGACGCGCTTGTTTTGTTACCGAGAAAGACACTTCATCGAGGCGCAAACACCTCAGGCACGGAGGGCGTGCAGCATGGACACGGCAAGAAGGCGTGGCGAAGCCCTTCCTCAGCCTCTTCTATTCTAGTCTTGACCGTAACCTGATTACCATTCCCTGAACGAAGTTGATTAATTGGGACACCCACATCAGAGCCAAACTGTCAACAATATAACAGCATCGTCATCTATTCTACCGTACCAGCTGCACCTATCATTTTGTATTTAGCTGATCCTATTAGCATAATAAATAATCAGACAGCTGATACGACCCAAGCAGAGAACCAGTCGGCCTGTCTGAACTGTCGCCTCCGGGAGCATCTCCAGACCCCAACAGGATCATCTAAACAAACCACTCCGCACTGTTTTATCCCGGTCAACCACACGATCATGCGTCCTAGATTCGACTCCAGCCACACGAGCTGCCACATCATATTTAATCAACCAATCATCCCGGTACGCGCGAGAAGTCGTCGTCTAGATTGATATGGGCACCGCAACAGGCTTGTCTTGAGTCGGCTGGGGTGACGCAAGATCATACGGGATTTCCCCATGGTCTCTCCAACGGATCACGCCACCCGGAATAAAATTTCAGCCGGATGCCCAATCATGGTCGGACTCGGAGTGCCGAGGCTGCGTGGTGGCTTACTTTTCTTTCGTAGCAGGTAACCGGTATGCTTCCGAGAGTTGATTTGGGGGAAGAAAGGCATCCCCGCACAGAACTAAACTGCCTTGCCCCAAGAACGTCGCTGTCGAACTCAAAAAAAATAAAAAAAGAACGTCGCTGTCCACTTGTAAAACTCGCCTTCTAAGACTGATCATCGCTTGCGTTCAAGTCTCCTCCCCTCCCGTGCAGGAATTCCACCGCGCAAACTAATCGTCCGTTTATTAGGGAAATGAAAAATGGAATTGCTTGGTTTTTAAGTATTAAACTGCCGGGATCTTTCGGGGAAAAAAAGTATTAAACTGCCACTAAGAGGTGGACAATTCGAAGGAAACAGGAAGATATGTTTGAGTATGTGACAGCTGAGAGCTGACGGAGACATATTCAGCTCAAAGTTGTTCTCAAGCTGCCATCAGAAATCAATAAACAATTAGTACCATCTTGCCTGTCGATTAGTGAGATCCTTGGCAAATACTTCTCCGTTATTTGGTCTCTATCCGAGTTTCAAGTCATGCACCTTTGCTCCCCTTTTTAAGCTCACCTTCCCTCGATCCCACGACATCTCAGGGGACAGAAGCCTCTCTCAAGTGTCGTAACTGCTTCTCCTTCTTCATCCTCTTCGATCCACCAGCTCTAAAGAAGCTCAAAAGCTTCTGCAGGTTCTTCAGATGGAGGGCCTCATCCCGTTCATCTACAGGGCCGTGGTGCAGTACAGGAAGGAAGGGCAGGTCTCTTTCGCCGACCTCTTCGACGAGCCGTCGCCGACGTCCTACTTCCACCTCCCAGGCGACTCCGGCCGGTACCAGCTGACCGTGGACGACCTGTTGTCTCGCTCGATGACGGACTCCGGCACGGCGGGCGCGACGCGGCGGTCTCCGGCAAGGTGCCCGTCGCGCCGCTGACGCCGGCCCCCAGGACCGTGCGTGACTGGTGATGCGCAAGCATGCAGGGAAGCAAGGAAAGAAACACAAAGGCGGAGAGCAAGCGAAGGCTTTGCTCATAGATAGCGGGGGAGGTACGTAGCAGCAGGGACATGCATATACCAAGCAATTGTGAATATCATCCTAAGTTGCAGTGCAAGTGTTTATTGTGATATGTGTGATGTAAATCATGTAAATGCACGGGTGGAGGCCCTCCGAAGGAGGATTGCGCCATGGAGTGAGAATTCTGTATTCTCCGTTTGGAATAATATGGCAAAAGAAATTGCCAAGAAGTTTCATCTGAAAATTTTCCTGTAAGAGGCTTCTACGCGTGGACCTGTTGGTGCAAACAAAGTGGGCAAGCTTTTTCAGAGAAACAAGTTGATTTCTCGGGGCGTTGCCCCGGGAACTTATGAATGGTTAGATGATGATATGAAAATACAATTCTAACTTTATATAAATAATGTTGAGAAAAATAACACAATTAAAAATAGTTGTAACAATATCATCTTTTAGCATGATTCTGCACTCTATGATCCACTGTAATGTCAAGGAAAGCAAACGAAACTATAGAAGATCATAAAAACAGTTATTCTTATTTCCATGCAAAATGATTTTAAATTCTTTATTAGCTATTGCATGATTAAAAGATTTCAAAAGGTAGTCCTTGTGATGACCAGAATATATATAGCACATAACACTGATAGTCAACCTAACTTATTACATGATTTATTCCTGTTTTAACTGAAAGAGAATAAAATTTTCAACCCATCACCAATGATGTAGTCCTTGTGCTGGTTAAATCATGAAGAGGCTGTGCAGGTTCTTTATTTTGAGCCTCATGTTCTTCACTAATGCAATCTCAAATTTTCCAGAGCACAAATAGCTATAGTAAGAATATTTCAATAATGCATACTAAATATCAAACCAAATTACATACTCCTCTAGAAGAAAAATGACATACCAAAATTTTCACACTTCCAAATTCACATATTTTGACTTGGTGAGGGATCAACCTGTATAGAAAAGCAAGATCAGAACAACCAGAACTAACTGATCTCGCAAGAACGTAAAACATGTCATTTAAAGCATACCAGCTCATTTATTTCATTGAGTTTGTATTTTGCAGATTTGAGCTCATATACACATTCAATTGCTGCTGAAAATAAAAGGAATATTGGATGGATGAAAACAGCTAGTACCTGGAAAGTAGATATTGCCAGCTCATTTAATTCATTGAGTTTGTAATTTGCAGATTTGAGCTCATAGACACTTTGGGGAGTTACCGGGAAGCAGAAAATACGATTGCACCTTTCGAGTTTGATCTAAAAAACCTCACAGTTAGAAAGTTGTGATTACACATAGCCTATCTAAGATGGACTTCAGTAGGGGAGTCTACTTCAGTAAAGAAATCGCATTTTCTTTTCAATATTTCAAAGTTAACCCAGAGGATTATACTTTGATCTGATTCATACCTTCCAAAAAGGAAAAAAATAACATTTTTTTATTGCACATGAAGTCAATTGTTCATTAGTAAGTGATCTATTCTTCAGCCTCCTAAACATTGCAAACTCTTGATACTGAAGACCATAACTACCAGATTCCTGAATGAATGCAAGGTCCAACAAAAGGATATTTTCATCTCATTTATTTCATGGACTATGCAATCCACAACTTCATTTATTTCATCGAGGTTATAATCTG
>BCLH01002987.1:7708-30815 GCA_001602315.1 Zoysia pacifica
CGAGTACCAGTACCACGCCTACGACGACTACCACTACCAGTACTGAAGCAGTCCTATCTGCCCGCCACCGCCGCTCCACCGGCGACCAAGTTTCTCGAGATCCTGGCACCACCAGTGTGCTTGCTACGCGCTCCAGCAGTTCGTCACCGGGTGGTGATAGGATCTCGAAGGAGAAAGCATGCGTTAATAGTGTTCTATTAGCTGTTAGTGTTCGATTAGCTGCTAATGGCAGCTGTTGTGTGTAGCAGACTAGCAAGTCATTGTGTTTTAAGAGATATGTTAGTCCATCTTAGTTTGGGTCTGCTTTTGATTTTGTTGCAGTCCATCTTAGTTTGGGTCTGCTTTTGATTTTGTTGCTTAGCTCGCTGTGTGTCGCAGCCGTGTGCGCTTTGTCCTTGAGTGTTCCGCCGGCCTTCGGTTTTGGATGAAGGCCGCTGCCTGAAGTACTAGTGCTTGGTTTGGTTTATGTAACCACTAGTAGTAATAATTCAGTTCACCGTGGAATTTGTCACAATTTTTCTTTGCAAGCGGTTTTGGACTACTGTGATTCGTAACGACGTAGTAGTGGCCGTTGGTAATGCTGATGTCGTCTCTCGCTGACGTGGAGCTACTGATACAGCAGCTTAAAACACACCTTCCCAAACTGTTAACCACGGCTCCGTTCCACCGCACTATTTTTCTATGTGCTGCGGCTGTTTGTTACGATATCAACAGAAAATTTTCTTCCTGTATACTAGGAGATACAGGTGCAGCAGAGTGGAAAAAAGTGCAGCCGAACACACCTCATATGAATATTGAACTGATTTCTTTTTTTTTTTTACCATTCCTATAAAGCAGCAAAAACTGGAGGGGAGCTTCCACGGGCACTCCAGTGATTGTGCCGTCCATTCCTGAGTCGTGCAACGAGCATCGCTTCATCGCATTCCCTTCTTGATGTTTTGTTTAGCTCAAATCGTACTGCCAGAAAGGTGTGCGTGCGTGTGTTTGTGGTAGCACTGCCTTCGTGCTTTGCGCCTCGGAGTGGCTTTTCAGGAGGCAACCGCGAAAGGTGTCGGGCAGGTTCGGCGACGCAGGCCGAGAGGCAGCTCAGTTCGCGGGGGCGCAAGCCGGAGCACCGCAGAGGGCGTCCGTTCGGCGGCTTACGCCGTGGAGAGACTGGGAGTAGTATTGGGCCGAGATGTTTTCAGCCGATTGCAGCCGTGGACATAGTATTTTGGACAGCTACAGTCACACTAAAAACTGAAACAAACACGCCTATTGTCTCAGGACGTGTATCTTTTAACGTATCGTGGATTCAATTTCATCGACACCGCGCGAGACCAAACGTATGCTCTAACATACTACTATGAGGGCAGTTTGATTTTTTTTATGAAAGATGACAGTTTTATTACTGGCACGTGGAGCTAGACTGTGAAATCAAATTGATTCTTGTAAGATTCATGCCCTCTAAACGGAGCCTAAAAGCCATTTTCGATTCTTATTTCTGTGCGGCTGGGAGTGCGCCTCCATCATCAGCATTGTCTCCGGTCCTCGTAACCTGTAGTTTACCTCTAGTGGTCATATGTTACCGTCGTCTACCTGCTTCGAGACTGGAACGGGGTGGTACGTAGTGCTAATCACGGGCCTCGATCGAGGCTCACCCTATTCCGCATAGGTCAACGGAAACGGAAGAGGATAGCCACCGCAGCATGATTTGTTTGCGTCACCGAGATGGGAGAAAAAGTGCTGTTCACTAATGTCTGAGGATTACGCTACGTTAACGAGAGGAGTCCAAAGGAGATTTGCATGGCTCCTCGCGCCGCGGGCTGGAAAGGCGCGCGACGTGCCTGGGTTCTGAAGGTTCCCTCCCTCCGCTGCGACGTGACCATGGACACGACGCACTGGAACGAACGAACTTCAGATTAGTCTCATCATGTGTGCCCCTCCATGGGAGGATAGCGAAGGCGTCGTCTCCGTCGACCGCGTCTCCTCGCAGCGAACGCGGATCACCACGGCGTCGAATTATCGGCGAGCATGGAAGGTAGGAGTGCTCCTACCATCGCCGGATAGTACAGATCCGATGAAATGCGCGCACCAGTTTTAGGTTGACCTAATTCCAGTACGAATCCTCGCATTACAATGTCAAGCAGCAAGTCGACATTCTTAATCGACGCCCGAGTAACCAGGTCCATGTGCTCCGAGCATCCGAGACGGACGATACTTCTGACTCGGGATCACCCGCAGTCGACTGCCGGTCGCTGCCGTGTGGACCGCGCGCGCGTCTGGACTCACGCGCAGTGACGATGGCGCACGGCAGTCGACTGCCGAGGACGCGACGCAACCACCAGTATTGTCACGTTAGGACTTGCAAGTTTGGCGTTGCGCTGGGGCAAGTACAGTACCAGTCGCCGCGAAAATCCACTGGAACTTGAAGGCAGGGGGGCGGGCCACGCGCGAGACGCATCGGCATCAGGAGGACAGGAGGGGGCGGGAACCGCTCACTGCTCACCGGCTTGCTGGCCTTCAATGGAAGCCGGGGCCGTCTTCCTCTCTGTTCTGCTGACTGCTCGCCAACTGATGAATCATGGCTTTCCACTGTGGCACCAGCCTCTGATTAGTCACGCTGTATACATGGAGTATCCACGCACACAGATACTCCTACTGTACACGCACATGACATGCGAGCCCGCCTCTCCAGCCAACTAGTACTAGCTCACGCTCTACCTCTGCCACTCTGGGGGTGCGTATGGAATTGAATGGGTTCAGGATCTGCCCCCACCAACCGGTCGGTGCGTTAGTAGGATCAATTTCGGGCCAGGGAATTGGCGCCATATTTACAGGGGCCGGGTGATTGATCATCAGTGGTATAGTGACAATATCATTAAGAGCATAAGCGTGGGATTAGGACAAAAGCAGCTCCATGAATTGCGTCCGAAGGTAGCCAGCACTACCATTAAAGTATTGCATTGGATCCCTCGATCTGACATTCTACTTCTCTTTCTATTTTTAAATTATTGATTAATTTTTACTATTTATTTTATTAAAAAATTATTTTAATACGTAAAATTATTAATTGAGATTAAAATTCTGTTAATGATGAATTAAATAGCAACAAAATTTAAAACATTTGAATAAATTTTTTAAATAAAATAAATGTTAAAATTGATGTTAAAAGTGCCGTTAATAATTTAAAATCGAAGAAAGTACAACTGAGTAATTATACTACTCAGTGATTAAGTAGAGTAATTACTACTGCTACAAATGCTGCTGAGTGAGGACGAGCAGACAAATAACAGGGAAACAAGAGCAGCATCAACGTCCGATATGCCAAGTCGTTAATATGCTTGGTTAATCATCAAAACACTACTAATAACCCCTGCATGCCCCGATGTCAGTAAGCTACGGATCGATCAAAGGGAACCCAGGTCCTGCCCACGATGACGGCGAATGCGATCATCCTCATCACCACTACTTGGATCACTCTCCTTTTCCTCCGCCGCGTCACCGGACTCGTCAGGCGCGGCGCACGACGAGGATGATGAGCAGGAGGCGCCGCATTGCTTCGGTGTCGCGGTCGCGGTAGTAGCACTCACGCTCGTCGTGCTGGTACTAACCGACTTCTTGGAATTCTTTCCGCTGTTGCTGGTGGTGGTGGTGGTAGTCATTGTCGTCGTGGCGGGGGTGGACGACGAAGCGGCGAGGCCAATGAGCAGGTCGACGAAGGCGCCGACGATGAGCGGGTGGTTGCGCTTGGCGTTCACGCGGAGGTACCACGACAGGAGCTCCTCGAGGGCCGCCCAGTCGCGGAGCGCGTGCGCGGATACCATCTCCTCCATGGACGCGCGAAAGTCGCCGAACGGGTCCGCCGAGTCCACCGCCACCGCCACGCTGCCTTCCGCCAGCGACTTGGACGCGCACGCCTGCTCCTGCTGATGATCCGTGGCGTCGTCGACCTCGAGGTCGGCGTCGTCGGGCGGCGCCAGTGGTGTGGTTGGCTTCGGCAGTGGCGAGGCGGCGAGTGTGGATGAGGGGAGGACGGACGGCGGCCCCGGGTCGAAGAAGAAGCGGTGGGTGGACGTGCTGCGCCCGAGGCTGCGGATCACCGCCTCCGACCACTCCTCCGACGCGGTCGTCGTGGAGAAGCAGCTCTCGTCGTCCAGCACCACCTCCTCCTCGTCCCCTCCCAGCTCCTCCTCCGTACCTTCCCCATGCCCGCCTCCATCGAGCCAGGAGAACTCATCCGCGGCGGAGTCGAAGTACACCGAGTTGACCGTCTTGTACATTTCCCCTCCCGCCGCGCCGCGGAGCTGGAGCCTCCCCGTCGTCGCCGGGCCAGCACGGCGCGCCGTGGTGCAGCAGGGCTCCTCGTCGCCGTCTTCGACGCGGAACGACGTGGTCTGCGGGTTGGTCCGGCACGGCCACGGCGTCAACGCCAGGACGCCGCCGCCGGGGGAGCCGTCGACGAGCTTCGCGACGATGGAGGTCACGAGGCCCCTCTTGCCCATGGACGCACGCACGCTCGCGCGACGGGATGGATCGGCGCGGCAGAGCGCGCGCGGCGTTTATTGCTAGCTCTGCGGACGGACCGGACCAGGATCGAGTTGAGCAGAGTGAATTCGTGAGCTTGGATTGAAGCGGGTGTTGCACGGCGAGACAGGTGTGGAGGAATTGAAGGAGCAGTGGTTGAGGAGATAGAAGGAAGGATGGAGGAGGCCGGAGCGCTGGGTGCGCAAGCAAGTCAGGGCGCGCGTGCAATTAAGGGAGGGAGAGAAGAACGTGGGCGGTGGGTCCCGCCGCGCATGCATGTGGGATGCGGCTGCGCTGCCTGTGTTGGTCCGGAGATTCGACCGTAGAGAGAAGCCGTGCCGTACAGGCCTGGTTTGGTCTACCACGCTCCACCGCCACAAGGAACCAAAGTTTAGTTATGCTAATATGGCCCACTTTGAATTTAAATAAAAAAATTACCAAATCCTACTTCTTTGTGTGAAATTAAATAATTCGTTTGTAAGTTTGGTAATAGAATACTGTAAAATTCATAGACATCAGTTTAATTTCACAGATCCCATTTACAATGTGCACCGCACGGTGCAGGACCAGCCTTGGATTCGCAGATTGCACGGTGAGAGAGTAAAATCTCACTTCATTGTTCGGCGGGTGACTGTCCAGCCACCTATAGCCGGACGATCTTTGCACGGTTCATGCTCGTCTGAAATCGTGGCGGTTTTGATCCCTTTCAGAATCACAACTCATTTTCATTTCGTCTTACCGCCTGCAGTGATTTTGGTTTATTTATACTCGATTTTAAAAAACGGGATGGGTGCGTCGTAATTTTGTGTTACATTAAATAAACTAAGCGCGGCACGGTTGGAATCACGCGGAACAGCTGATCGCCTGATCGAGTCATGGACTTCCCGTGAAACCCTGGCAAGCGCACAACAACAACAGAACCCATAGGTTACGCCCATGCGTGCGTCGCTGATCGAAGTGGCTCGCTCGCTCTCTCGGCGATGGGCTGATGGCGCAGGAAAGAGTAACCCATGGGTCTCCATTTGAGCGATATGGGCTGCAAGCGTACGCAGCGATTTGCCAGGTAGGAGTACAGGCCTACCGGTACCGGGGTACCAACTGATGGGCCTCCATGGCCGCCTTACGTTTGCGTAGGCTGAAGCCCAGACCTTGTGCCCGGCCCATGCTGGGCAGGAGTGCGGGGATGCAACTGTGCAAGGCTGCAAGCTTGACGCTTTCCATGGACGGACGGACGGACGGACGGCACGGACGCCCATACAGATACAGGTCCGTCGGTGCGTGTGCCACTTGAAGGCCTTAATGCCACAAACATCAGCAGTTTGGGCAGTATCGCACGCCGCTTTATGTTTGAGGAGTCTTCCTCTTTATTGGCACAGACGTCAGGAGCTAGCCGATGACTGATGCAGGTAATACATGTTCTACTCCAGCTCCGAACCAAACCAGAGTCTTGATTCGGAGCTACTATGATGTAACGTGTATATGTCGTGATCACACAAATACAGTCTTGTTGCCGCTCCTAATCTAACCTAATCGGCTATTCGGCCATAAACCATGTAATGGCCCTTGGTCGTCAGAGCTGAGAGCGTGAGATCAGCCATCGCCGTCGCCATCAAGAGTGACTGAGAGTGAACGAGAGTCGACAGGAGCATTCAGGTGCCTTTAAACCCGCCGCTTGCTACTAGCAGGCGGCTGCTGACAATTTGAAGGCTCGCGCTATTACGGTGCGCTTACAACAACCAGGCGCGCGCGCGCGCTGACGAGACGAGCACAGGACTTCTCTCCTCCGACGCCCTGGCGCCGAGCTACGTAGCACTAAATCCGGATGACGCGACGCGACGCGACGCGAGCGCGGTTGCACCGAGTCCCGACTCCCGCGGCGCGCATCTGCTAGCATGCTTGCTGCAGCCTTGCGTTGCGCCTCCGCCGCACGCCATTACTGCCCTCCCTCCCTCGCTCCTCCTCCCAACCGCACGCATTCATGCTTGCTCACTTGTTGCAGCCCTGACGATCGAACGGCACCGCAGTTCACGCTTGCTTGCGTCATTTCCTCTCGTCAATTCCTCGTCCCCGACCTGGGTTTCGATTCGGCCGTGGTGCTCAACACGTCACTGTTGAGGAGAACGATCGACTGGGAAGTGGGAAGATGGTCCGCGCATGGCGCCGCCGTCGATCTGCGGTTGCTCCTCCTGGCCTTGGGACCTCTGGGTAGTAGTACGTCCGGTGAGCAGAGATTTCCTGTTTCTCTGTGCGTTCGCTCGCTGCGCCAAAATCAATGTCGAGATCAGGCTGCGCGTTATTACACGCCGTATAATTGAGCAATGATGCCGCTCGTAACTGCTCATCAGTCATCATCTGTCTCTCTCTCTCACTCTCTGATGGGTGGGGGTGTGACTGTATGTTGCAGCGGGCGCCCAAGAACTGCGCCTACCACAGAGGCAGAGACACTGAGACAGACGCCTGCCTGCCGCTGTTGCCTTTCGCCTCCAGCGACCTGCCTCGAGGGGAAAGTACCGCGATCCGGGCCATCAATTTATCGATCCGACGCGGGGTTATCACCAGGGCAGGGTCATCAGACTCATCACTCATCAGCGAGCGATACCGCGATAGCGGCAGAACTGTACGTACTGTACCTGAAAAGGCACGCCCACGTATGTACGTCTAATTACGCGCGAGCTTCGGCGATTAAGGCGTGTCCTCGTCGTTAATTAAAGCTAATTAGACACGTCCATCAGGCAAAAGATTGGGTGACGGATTCGGAGAATCAGAGTGACAGTACCTCAGCTCCAGGAGTGCAAGAGTAAACGCGTTTTTCTGGAGCAATGCTAACTGCTTATATGGAGTACTACTCACCAGAAACTATTGTTCGTAAAAATAGTTTGTAAGATTTATTTGTACGTGAAACATTCCTCATTTCTGTGTTTCAATGCTGGCTGCGGCACTAACCTAATCAGTTTAGGAGATGCAAGAGATTAGGGCAAAAACTTCTCCATAACAAGCAGGTGAGTGAGTGAGTTGCATCTTGAAATTCTTCAGTTCATTGATCATCAGGGGATTACAGCGACTAAGACCACGACAACGGCGACACCACAGAGCGATTGTTGACACCACCACCACCACACACAGTACTACTAATCTAAACGAAGCACGAAAGTAAACTACGGTACTACTACTACTCGCCCACTAGCCTGCTACTAACAACGAGGAGCCTTGTAGTACAGTGGATGATCCAACGGCAGTCACTCCACCACCGCCCGGCCACGAACACCACATCCTACTGATGGAGCTAACCGTCCGTATGAGCATCCACTGCCCTCGTCTCTGCTTCAGCCTTCAGGCCCTTCACTTGCCGCCGCGCTTGCCGCGCTTCTTGCCGTCGCCGGGAGCGTCGACGACGACCCCGGCGCCGGCCCCGCCTGCGCCGGCCTCGCCGTGGAGGAGGTCCACGAGGCAGGGCTGCTTGCAGTTGATGCAGGTGGGGTAGTCCTTCTTGGCCACCATGCAGTACATCAGGCACCGCGTGCACGCGCCGATCACCATCGGCGACTTGTCGCCCGGGCTGCTGCTGCCGCTGCCGCCGTCCGACGACACGCACGAGCTCGGCGACGACGAGTCGCTGTCGTGGCCGTGCGCGTCCGTCTCCGTCCCCGCGGGCGCCGGCGGGGACAGGTTCAGCTGCAGCTCCCACCTCGCGCTCCTCAAGCCGCTGCCGTTGCCCCGGCTCATGGCTCGCTCACACTCCAAAACCAGCTGAACACCACAAACATGGTCCGCGTTAGAAGTCGATCAGAGCAGGAAAAAAGAACTCAGGTACTTGCAAGAACACAAACAACACAGAAGAAGAAACAATTACACAAAGGGAAATGCTATACCTGAAGCCTGGAAAGAGGCGAGGAGCAAGGAGAGGAGACGAGCTTTGATGCATTTGGTTGAGCGGCCAGGAATTTATATAGGGCAACAGGGGGCCGTCAAGTAGGGGAGAGGTCAATGCTTCTCTTTACTTGGCATCAATGCAAAACAACAAGCGCCCCCCCCCCCCCCCCCTTCCCGTCCTCTTCCTCCTCTCTACTCCTCCTTACATCTCCTCACATCTTCCTTGTTTCTCTCTCTGTGACCCTGCAGCATAATTCTAATAAAGTGAGATTCATGTGTCCTCCAAGATCATGTTTTACACAACAAAGATCAGGTTGTACTTCTATCAAGTATTACTACTATACAGTATAGATTCAATGGCTGGCAACAACAATACTTACTCTGTGGTCTGCAGTAAAAAGGTAAAACAGAGAGATCTATGGTGTGTTGCAGATGATCGATATATTGCCTCCAGCCAGATCAAATTTACTCCCTACATTGGGCTTGCTCTCTACGGCTACACACCGTGCTCCTGCCAGTACATGTAAGGTGATTTTACACCTCAGAGTAGATGGGCATAGTTTTAGCACCATGAATGCCCTTTATGAAATAATTTATGGTGGCATCTCATCAAAGGATGCCCATCTTTACTTGCAAAGTTGTAAATGTGACATCAACGAGCCACAGACTGTGTGAATGAATTCGAGTTTAATACTACGAGGAAATATGACACTTTGGGTAAATATAAAGCCTTTTTTCTGGAGGTTGAATATAGAGCCTGTAAAAGACCAGCCTATTCCTTCAATGCCGTTTGCTCTTCAATGACACTTTACTTTAGCAGATGCAACTTGTGAAATGACATCTAACAAACATACAACTCGCATTTAGAACCGCATGGCGTATTTATTTCAGTTATCACTAAAAGCTTATTAACACTCCAGGAAAAGGTGTCTTTCGATTGTTGATGAAATGGGAGGTTTTGCTCGTTCAATACTTCAATCACAGGAGTCTTCATAAGGAATAAAAAAATTGCTATTGATATCAATATACATTGTGAAGGTAGTCCATAAAAAATATATACTAATAGCTACTCATAAGCTTATAGGCTAGCTGTAAGGAATAAAAAAATAAATTTTCTTCTCATCTTTCACTACCATAAAAAAGCTATTGATGTGGGTCTCACTCATATTTTAACTCATACCATTGTAAGAGTAGTTCATAGCTAATACTTACTATTGTGGGTTCTATTTATATGGATGAGGTGATTTATATATATTGTGGTTGCCCTCACTATTTCCAGTCTGGTTTAATAGGAAACTCTAGAACAGAAGACAAGATATTCTACTTAAGAAACCCAACAAACTTGACAAACCTAGATAGTATCACTAAAACATCAATATCATTGCTTATAAACCGATCTAGACAATGCAAACATTGAAAAATGTAAAAAAAAAAACAAAATCTTATATTGAGTTGCATGAACCAATCAGTTGATCTCAAAAGCTTAAGCTGACATGAAAAAGTGAGCAATTCACTTGTACTCCAACACTTTCCTTCACGTGCAGCTTTCATAGGATGCAAACGTGAAATAGTAGTAGGCTATAATTTATTTTAATAAATTATGCCCACTAAGATTCGAATTCGAAACCTCTAGCTCTGATATCATATTGAGTTGCATGCACTAACTAGTTGACTCAAAAACTTAAGCTGATAGAAAAAAGTGAGAAATTCACTTATACTATAACACTCCCTCTCACGTGCAGCTCTCATAGGACACAAATGTGCAATAGAAGTATGCTACAATTTATTTTAATAAATATATTGAGTTATATGCACCAACTAGTTTACCTTAAAAGTTTAAGCTGATGAAGAAAAGTAGCAATTCACTTATACTTCAATACTCCCCCTCACGTGAAGCTCTCGTGAGCGCAAACGTGAAATAAAAATAGGCTACAATTTATTATAATAAATTATGCCCGTCAAAATTCGAACTGAGAGCTCTGACTCTGATACTATATTGAGTTGCATGCATCAATCAGTTGACTTCAAAAGCTTAAGCTGATGAAAAAAATGGACAATTTACTCATACTTAAACATCTTATTTTGCTGACATTTTATTTGCAGCTCTCTAGAAGACACTGGAAATTTTCTACGCTCATAACGAAAGGAAGGAAACATCGCATTTTTCAATTAATTATTGTGTATTATGATCATCATCTCGTCTTGTCAGTATAGTTTATTTGACAGGACAGTTTGCTGAATGAAATAAGAACCGATCAAAGAACATGGTTGCATGATTCGAGCAGAATGCACCATACTGCAGATACGACTATGTAATCCATCTTTGTAATTTTCTTACTCTATCACCGAGAACAGTTTGCAATTGCAAGAGCAGTCAACAGATTAGTGCCTTTGAAGGACTCCACCTGGATGGGATCCAGCATAAACTGGAAGACTGGTCTAACGATCTCATAGTCCTTCAGTCAGAACAAGGTCAAAGTTGTCAAGAGTGAAGACTGACCCACAAATGGACCCACACAAGGCAATACTCAGTTCTGACCTCGTAGTCATATGTGGATATGGGCCATGTGGCATTCCCCGAGAATGATTTTGCAATCGAGACCTCTGATATGGGTGTCTTTAACTATTGCAAATCAATTAAATGACAGTCAGATCTTCATATGCAGTAGTAACATCAGAACAGGTGAAGCAGAGGATTTTAATGTCCTGCTTGATGGCTTTAAGTCAATGTCAATTTAATCAGTTGTATAGCCAAGGCTATGTTAGTACTACTACATGATTACTCCTAATATTATGCTAATTAAAGAAATTATTAGGATATAAAAATAATACAGATAAAGTGCAGTTCTTCTCACAGGCTTAGATAGAGTTTGTATCTCTCAAGGAAATCAGCTTACTATTGTACAGTATTTTTTTTTTGGGTTATAGAAGGAGCAGTTCCACGTTCAAGGGTTTAGGGGAATTGCCACACCTTGAGTTTCTAAAAAAAAGTACTCTCATTTTTTACGAAGCTAGTAATAAATCCTTAATATGTTGCAGCCACTCAGATGACAGTTTTTCAGGATGCATGGTGAGATATAGCTGGCATCTGTCTGCTGGCTGAACAAAACATTACACTTCTCAGGACACGAAAGTAACAAACTTATTAAAAAAAATTTAGGCCCACAAACTCAAAAAGGACTAGTATTGCCCCTCTAACAAGATTTAATCAAGTGGTGTCCCTACTTCCGAGCAAAGAGGTTTCTGACTCATCAAGTAAAGCAGTAACAATGCAAATGTTGTTTGAACCACGAAGTCAACATATTAATAGAGTATCAATATCAATATTTTGGCCTTAGTTAAAAAACTCTATTTGAAGGGAAGAGCAGCAATATGTTTTTATAGTACCTCGGGTTTCTACAGTACTCTCTCCATTCTTATTTTATTTTAACCAATTAGTTCAAATTAGAACTAGCTATAGGGAAAAAAAAAGAACACAGGGAGTACCTCGGCATCACTCAAAATCTCCGCAATTTGTAATCCGTCCACTGAACAACGAATCACTTCGACATTTATAAGCTCTGTGGATCTCTGCCATCCCACCTCAGCGATGAACCGTCCGATGCTTACCACTTAAGGTGGCACCTTTCCTCAAAATGGACAACGAACTTTATGAGCCAGAGCTGTAAAGTCCAGTTTAAAAAAAAGGTTTTAAAAGGGGCTGTAAATCTTTGACCAGGAAAGTCTGAATTAATCCGGCAACCAGGAGCATCGTGGACTATCAATGGCATTGATATCTGTCCAACACAAGTAGTACGAAGAACTCAAGAAATATGGACTGCAGCATAATAAACGTGATGTGAATCACTCGAGCGGCAAATGTACGAGTACACGGCATACTGTACAACATGTACTCCTACTCCTACCTTGAAACCCCATGCAAGAAACCTTTTACTACTACTAGTAGTAGTTTAATACTATATTACACAAATATCATTTCATCTGCATCATGAAATAGATCAACATAGTTTGTTGCAATGAACGATTTGAGTTTATTGCATTGGGATGCAGAATAATTTGAGTTTACCACTGGTAATACTCCTGTACCTTTGGCTTCGGTCTGAACGAAGAGGCGGCTTCGGTATGAACGAAGAGGCCGGCGACGTTCAGCGGAAGGAGAGCATGGATCCGATGAGTATCAAGCGGTCCCATATCCTGAATTCCTGATATCTCGGGCCAGAGATGCACACTCGAAGTTGTCAGGCGACGCAGACACCTCCTCCTCACCAACCGGCAAAAATCCCCTGGTCCATGGATGCCCAGATCACAAAAGCGGAACGCAAGTGACGCGGCCATCGTCCGCGTGATAAGCTGCCCCGGCCCTCCACGTTCTCGCGAACAAAGGCGCTCGCCTGGAAAGGAGGAAAAGGTTTACCAGTGTGTTTGCCGGACGCGGCATTTCGTCGAACATGGTTCCGGCAAGCCGGCATGGCCAGGAGACCTACAGAGTGAAACCGTGGACCACAGCGGCCGCCGACATGTGGAGTTGTGCTTCACCCAGCTCGCCGGAAAGCGCACCCTGCTCGGTGGACCATCCCGGTGAACGCCGGTGTCGGCGCGCCGCCGGCCCATGTAGCGGGCCTTGCACTTGTTGGGTTTGATAGACACTTGGCCTCCAACTTTAAAAGGGTGAATTTGGTACAAGATATTATAATTTTCTAAACTTTAAAATATATTATTTATGTATTAATTATGTATGAGACTCTCAAAGTAAATAATATATAAATTATTTCAAATTTTATAAAATTATAGTGACAATGTAACCCTTTTAAAAACGTCCCTCGGTGGCGCGACGGGTCGTCAAGCGGCAAACGGGAAGGGATTTTTTTTTATTTCCTTATATTTGGTGAAAAAGAGAAAAGTGAAAAAAAAAAAGAGAGAAGAGTTCAATAGGCTGTTGCTGAGCCCTGCTCGGGTGCGCTCGCCGCCGGCGCCGTCCCGACCGTCGGCTGCGATGGGCAACTCGCAGGCATCAACGGCGTCCGCCTTCAGCTCCCGCTTCGCCATGGCCTCCAGGTAGCCCCCCTTCCACGTTACGGCTACCGCACCCATTGATGCAGCAGCGATTCGCGAACTCTCGTCCCGCGATCTCACCCGCGCGCGGCTCGCAGGGCCTTCTCGAAGCAGGAGCTGGACGACCTCCGCGCGCTCTTCACCTCCCTCTCTGCGCAGTCGCAGACCGGTGGCAGCGCCATCTCCCGGCCCGTCTTCCTCGTGAGTAAACGCGTTCCCCCCAGTTGCTTTTGATTGGGTTCGGATCCTGCGTGATCTAGATCAGGGTATCTAATGTGTGTGTGGATTTCCTGGTACAGGAGTACTATGGGATACGGGGGCCGCTAGGCGAGAGGCTGTTCCAGTTGGTGGCCAAGGAAAGTGGCGGGGGCGATGGAGTCACGTTCGAGGATCTGATCATCTCCAAAGTTGGTTCTCTTGCCCTACTACTTGGCCCAATTCGTTCCATTCTGTTGTCTTAAGTGCGATGCAGTGTGTTTTGGGAGTACTGGAACTGGTTGAAATTAAATTTAAAACCTGATGTAAAGTTGATTTTCCTTCGATTGTCAGCATGGTTATATGCATAATAGACTAGTATTTCAGTGCATCGTTTGGCGCTGATCTTTTAAGCTTTTGTACTTTAAATATGCGTCTAGTTTGAGACCAATCCTTTGTTACGTGTAGGCAACATATGGAAGGGGAACTCGAGATGAAGTTGAGGAATTCATTTATCAACTGTGCGATGTTACAGGAGATGGTAACTTAACAAGGTGTTTTTCTTGAGATAAATGGTTAATTTTATTGTGCATGTTTGTTGTGGAATGTGTGAATTATAACTTTTGCTGAGCTGATTCTGTAGCTGAATGCTTCAACTCCTAAATATAAGTGCCACAGGGAAAAAATTTTGATCTTGTTAGTTTACAAGAAAAGTGTACCGAATCTCGTCTGTAGGTGTCTAGATGATTTTGCAGTTATTTCCTAGGTTCACTGGGATGCCTATACATAAAAAAAGCTTCATAGAATTTTAGAGTTTATTCTTTGTACGCAATTTTCCCCATCCCCATCCACACCAAAATGCTAGTAATATGAATGATGAAAGATCTATGGTTACCATTGGACCTCTATGCAAACTTGATGCATAAAATTCCTTCTCTTATCTGAAATGCGTTTATTCAATAAACCTGCATGTACTACATTTTATCCATTTTATTGTCCTTTCACGGGGTGATATTGGAAGACCAACATTTTATTGCATTTAGAGTAACTTATGCATTGTATTTTTAATAAGGCTTATTATGATTTAATGCGCTGGGATTTTCTATTCAGGTCTATAAGTATTAATCGGTGTTTATTCTTGCATTTTCTTCTGTTGTTGACTGCCAGGTCTGATTTGGAATCTGTGCTAGCGTCCATTCATGAGACTATATTTGCAGAAAACAATGAAGGTTCTAACAACAAGGAATTTGAAGCATTCCTAAACTCTGCAGTATTTTCAAAAAATGCTGAAGGGATCACAGAGAAATCTATGTCATTATCAGATTTTAGGAACTGGTGTGCTCTAATGCCATCATCGAGGAAATTCCTTGAAAATTTGTTGATGCCCCCTGATTCAGGTATCTCTTATTGTCTTGCCATTCTGTTGAGTATAACCCCCCCCCCCCCCCCCTCCCAAGGTGATTTTACACTACGGCCTGTCTGTTCTGTAACAACAATGGATTTGCTTGAGCACATTCAATTGCATGTTTGTACCTCTAGCTTGTTTATCAATATTGTGGATTTTTTTATCAATATTTGAATTTTCGGTGTATATTGTGGAATAACATCCCTATCAATGATGTCTGTGATATATCATGGCTTGCGTTTGCTTAGTTTTATCCATTTGTTGATTTGTAGGGAGATCAGGATTCCAAGTACCAATAGTTCATTATCCAGAAAACATCTCCACTGGTTTGCTACTTCTAAATAAAGAGTATGCCTGGCATATTGGAGGAGGATTTTCCCAAAACGAGGTGCAAGAATGGAAGCTCCTATATCACAGTTCTCTTCATGGACAAAGCTTCAACACATTCTTAGGAAAAGTAACGTGAGTACACTTCACTTTTTGAACATACAGATCTGCAGGATTTATGGCCACGTTTCTTTTAACTTGATTCATAACTATGCAATTGCTCTATAATGTACAGAACGATTTAGTAGAACTGATCTACATCCTTCTGGCATGATTTCAGTTACTTTTCTTAATCTGCATAAACTATTGATGCTAGTTTGCGTTGTTTATAGTATCGCAGGATTGCCACTTTGAAAACCTATTGCCATGAGAGTCCATAAACTTGTTCTATCCTTAACTTTTGAATTCTGTGTATAATTCTTGGACATTTTTCTCATTCTGTAGAAACGCAGATGCACAGACTATTCTAATTGTTAAAGATACAGAAGGATCAGTTTATGGTGGATATGCGTCACAACCTTGGGAAAGGCATAGTGATTTTTATGGTGACATGAAGACATTTCTCTTCAAATTATATCCTGAAGCATCCATTTTCCGTCCTACAGGAGCAAACAGAAATTTGCAATGGGTATGGCTTGCTGGTTTTGTAGCATCCTCTGTTCTGTTTTCCATTACTGAATGTGTTACTTCTCATCATCCATATAAATGACAGTTTGCATTGTTAACTCATCTTTGCAGTGTGCTATAAACTTCAGTTCTGACAGCATACCAAATGGCATCGGATTTGGTGGGCAACCACACCATTTCGGTCTCTTTTTGTCTGCGAATTTCGATCAAGGGCACTCATTTACTTGTTCCACATTCACAAGCCCTCCTCTTTCCAAGACAAACAGGTTCAAGCCAGAAGTTATTGAATGTTGGGGAATACAGATGAGGGGAGCGCAAGCTGAGATACCGGAGGTTGTCAAGGGGACAGTCCTCGAGAGATTCAAGGAGGACAGGAACATGCTGAAGATGGTTGGTTTGGCAAGTACGAGCGATTAAACACTGAGAGGATCACAATTGCAAACTTACATGTATAGAGTGTATAGTTGGCATTTTTATTAAAAAATCTAACCAAAGCGCCTGTGACCATATTTTCTTGTCCATATGTTGATATGTATGATTGTTCGTGTTTGAGCTTCTTTTTTTTTCACTCGATCCAAAATGATGTTAAGCCACTGATCAAAGTGGACTGCAGCTGGAGCAAAGGATTTATTAGTGCATGGACAGTGGACTGCAGCTGTCTGCAGGCATAGAATTAGAGATGGCCAAACGGGCCGTGTGCTTCGTAGGTCGGCCCAAAGCATGAAATTTTTGGTCCGGCCCAAAACATGAAATTTTTTATCCGGCCTAAAGCATGAAATTTTTGGTTCGGTCCAAACATGGCACGGTCCGATTAATTTCATGCCCTGGCTTATCTGGAATTTACATATCGAGGCCTGATTGACGACCATCACAGGCGACAACAATGGGCTAGGCCGATGGACCTTCACGCAGCCCAACCCGCCGCACTAGCGAGAAGGCCTGCTCGGCCTTTAAATACCCCACCTCGCAGACGCAGTGATCCACCACCGCACACGACGACACTTTCTTCTGCTCCAAGCCCCTGCACCGAGTTCGCGCCTCCGCCTCCTAGCCCTCCTGCTACAGGTACGCGGCGGCTCCCTCACTCCGTCCTCATCCCCTACCGGCCCCCGCCGCACGGTGCTTGCCCTTAACTTCTCTGATCGACGCAGACGCGCGGGCTTGCGGAGATGGTCAGGCACGCCGACGAGGGCGGGCAGCTCCAGCTCATGGAGGCCGACAGGATCGAAGAGGAGGAGGAGTCCTTCGAGTCCATCGATAAGTGTACGTCCCGCCGCCTCCTCTCACACCCACCCCTCCACCGTCTCGTCTCTAGCGTTGCTCGTTCGTGTTTGCGTCAGCATGCCCGTGTCGTTGCTAGTAGCCACCCTACCAACTTGTTCAACGATCGTTCGAATCTCTGACCACGCGGATCGCTTCCGCGGGCTTGCGGTGTTTCGCCTTGCATTTCGGTTCTGGACTTCTGGTTACGTGCGTTTCTGTCGGAAGCCTTGTTGATTGTTGTTTGTTACAGAGCAACTTTGATGCGATTTGAGCTTCGTTGAACATTTGGTTAGTTTTGTTGCGTGCGCTTGTGGTATGCACTTTTTCGTTTTTTCCTGGAAGTGTCGAGCGTTGATTTGGTTGGGTGGTGGTGTTGTTTCACGGCCCAAAGCTCTGGGGCTTTAGTCTTCTCCACGTTTGATCTGCTTGTTGCGGGTACTTCATTCTGATTGGCGTGCACAGCCGCTCTTTTTGGGCAGTTGATCTGAATTTATCCTTAATTTCAGTTATCGCTGTCATGGTGGACCGAATAGATCAGTAGGATTCGAAATTGCACATTCATTTCTGGATGTTTCTGTGGATTTTGTAGCTTATTAGTACCAGTTACGAGCTAGGATGATTGGACGCACTGGGATTTAATTTTGGTTAGTTTGAGTTTCCAGCATAATTTGAGCACTCTAGCTAATCTATCGAGCTCGTGCATCTGTCCTCACAGTGATCTCTCAAGGGATAAACGCAGGAGACGTGAAGAAGCTGCAGGATGCGGGGATCTACACCTGCAATGGCCTCATGATGCATACCAAGAAGGTTCCGAGCTTAGCATCTCTAACCTTCATTCCGTTTTTCTAATTTTTTGGTTGCATGGCGTGTTCTAGCTGATTTCCTTTCTGGCCCCTGTTTGTTTAGCCATGTTCAATATTCTGAACATCTGGTTGCGTAAATTCATCTGGCAGAGCCTTACGGGAATCAAGGGTTTATCTGAAGCAAAGGTTGAGAAGATCTGCGAGGCAGCCGAAAAACTTCTGGTTTGAACATTTTGCATTTATTTTGACTTGAAACTTTCATGGCATCAGTTCTGAATGATATGGGTTATCTGATCTCTCTTTGCTGTCTGTTTATCAGAGCCAGGGATTCATGACAGGAAGTGATCTTCTGATCAAGGTAAGAATGTAGGATTTAAACTGCTGATTTAATACAGATTGGTGATGTTTGATCACCAATTATTGTAGTTTACTCAAAAGGCCTAACCTGCAACGGTTGCTTCTTTGCGATATTGCTGTAGTTCTGTTAATTACTTGACATGCTATTACTTGGGGATGTTTGATTTATTATGCTTAATTTTCAAGCGGAAGTCTGTTGTCCGGATTACCACTGGGAGCCAAGCCCTTGATGATCTGCTTGGCGGTAACATACCCCTTGACCCTTTTGTGATTAGTCATGTTTCAGCTGTTGCAGTAATATGATCCGTGGATATTTTTCATTTTTGAAGGAGGGATTGAAACACTTTGCATCACAGAGGCATTTGGAGAGTTCCGGTGAGTAGATGTTCCTGTTTCTCTTGACTTTTTTCTTTATAGTGCCACTTCCTTTTTCAAATGTTTCTTTGATATGGTGTGGCAGTGCCCCCTACATTATGTAAACATGCATTTTGCTCTTTTAACATAGGGATTAAGAACTAAACACCTTTAACTGCTTAACTCCAAACATAATTTCACTTTAATTTTTTTATTAGCATTTTTCTGATATTATAGCGTTCTGACATTTTTAATTCTTAAATCTGGCATGGGATCTCATGATGAAACAACACAATGTTTCCAACTGTTCTATTACTGGGAGCAGTTCACTGAGACATGAGGACGATCTTTCACCTTGATGAAACTATTATTTATCTTTACCTGTTTCTCAGATCAATTTCACTTTTCAATTCAAAAAAGTTGTGTCATCTACGTTTTCTTCCAGGTCAGGGAAGACCCAGCTGGCTCATACTCTTTGTGTCTCCACTCAGGTTCAGCTTCCACATTCTGAAATTTTATCAGTGGGAGCCTATGTCCATAAAAAGTAATGACGCTTATTTCTTATTCATGAAATGCAGCTTCCAATCCACATGCATGGGGGGAATGGCAAGGTTGCCTACATTGACACTGAGGGAACATTGTATCTTTTGGAATTGCATCAACTATATTTCTAGTTGATTCTCTTAATTGGATTTGTGTACATTCCTGTCTCTCCAAGCTCTTCCTTAATGTAGTTTTCAGTCGGCCTGAACGCATTGTGCCAATTGCTGAGAGATTTGGGATGGATGCCAACGCTGTCCTTGACAATGTATGAATACTTGCATTGATCATTTCTGTCAACCGTACCAGTACTAATGGATCCATCAGTTTAAATTTTACATATGTTTCTTGTTTGTAGATCATATATGCTCGTGCATACACCTATGAGCACCAGTACAACTTGCTTCTGGGCCTGGCTGCCAAGATGGCTGAAGAGCCTTTCAGGCTTCTGGTATGAATGGAACTTTTGAGATGCACACAGTAAATTGATGTCTACTTACATCTGCAGTGTGCTCATATTACATTTTTTTTGTCCTGGAAATAGATTGTAGATTCTGTGATTGCACTTTTCCGTGTTGATTTCAGTGGCAGGGGTGAACTTGCAGAGCGTCAGGTACTCATTATTTGATTTTATTAACATCAAGGAACTCATAAACAAAGTTTGTAAGTTTTTTTTATCTGTGCTTAATTGTTTGTGCCATGAAATTGCAGCAAAAACTAGCACAGATGCTGTCCCGTCTTACAAAGATTGCTGAGGAGTTCAATGTTGCAGTGTACATCACCAACCAAGGTGTGCTTTCTGATTAGTTCTGTCTATTCCAGGTTCAAATCGACGAAACCACCTTATAAGCGTCCTTTGTTGTTCCAGTGATTGCTGATCCAGGTGGTGGTATGTTCATAACTGACCCAAAGAAGCCAGCAGGCGGCCACGTGTTGGCGCATGCTGCCACCATCAGACTGATGCTGAGGAAAGGCAAAGGAGAACAGCGTGTCTGCAAGATCTTTGATGCCCCTAACCTTCCTGAGGGAGAAGCGATATCCTTTTCCTTTTAGCCATTTTTCTGCTGGTTTACTTTTGCTCTAATTTGTCAGGCAATTAAAAGTTAAAACGAATTGCTTTGCATATATATACCTGCACATGAAACTCTTTATGATTTGTTAACAGTACCAGCTAAATGATTTGACCAAAAGCTTAAGATGGTACGAATCAACTATGATCCGATGCCTAAAAAGATTGTTTCCCTTAACCAAGAACACATTTTCCAGGTTACAACAGGTGGAATAATGGATGCAAAGGACTGATGACCCACTCAGAGCGCTTCTTAAGTTAGTTCAGTTCAGGTTTCTTCAGTAAAGTTGGCATCATACACTGGTGCATTGACGACAGATACTGCTGTATGTTCACTCTGTTTTATCCGAAAGTAGGCAGCCTCAGGCCCTCTGTTGTTTAGGCCTCCAATTGGGTGTTTCCTCACGGCCTTGAGATCAACCCAACCGTATCGAGAAGAAATATTTTCTTGTTGACTCTATATTTGTTAGTATCCGACAGCAATAGCATAGCCGGCTCCATTGTTTGGATATGTCATCGAGTCATCGTCTCAGACGAAATCAAGGCATGAATATCATGATAACAGAGTATTACTTCTCGTGCCATTTTTTTACGACGTATTTGACAATTTATTAAATCTTGGCGCCGTTGAATAAAATGGCTTCAATTTAAGTGGATTCATGGACCGTATCACTTACGGCTGGCCCATATGCTGGGCCTTTCATATGGATCACGACTAGGGCCCAGAGTGCTGGAGCTGTGCCCAAAGAGCCCACCATAGAAATGTCAGATTGTACACATAAGGACTCATGCAACACCGGCCCAGACAAATCCCCTGATAATGGAGGCCTCGCTCGAGTTTATCATGCCATGAATGGGTGTAGGATCAACTATTCCATACAGTGGTTGGCAGATCCTATCCCAAAAAACCTTCGAGCAACACGACAACCAAGTAAAGCGAGAAACGCTTCCTCTCTCAAACCATGCAAGCACCTCATCCAATCGAAGGCAAGCCATGAACACCGTGTTAGCACCGCTACCGTCAAAGATCCGACAACGCAGAACTCGGCTACTGTTGCAAATCCGACAACGGCTTCAACCAGCGTCCGACGCAGCGCGCGAACACGCCAAGCGAGCGTCAGGATGAATGGGCCCCGGAATGGACCCATGTGTAAGTTGAGTCTCGCGTGAGTATTTAGGGAGAGGGTTAGCCTAAGAGATGGCATCATGTAACAAACTTCCAGCTAATCAGATTCCCTCTGTTCCCTACGTTATTATCTCTCCTGCTCTGTTCTTCCTCTTCTCGTCCCCTGCTATCTTCTTCTCCTCCACGCCATATCTAACATTTGGTATCAGTAGTCTTCGATCTTCGGCTTTGGCTAACGCGCTGCACTACACACGTCAGGCGTAGCAACTTGGTGCGATGGATCCAACCTTGAAGATGATTTTGGCGGCATTTGAAGCGAAGTTCTCCAACCTGGAGTCTCGCTTCGAGGCTTTGGAGCGTTCTTCGGCTGCTTCGTCGAGTTTGATTTCCACGGAGATCGGCGCTGCCATGGCGTTGCACATGAAGGAGTTCGAGTCGCGCGCGACCGAGCGGCTGGATCAGGTGGAGGCGGCGGTGTCTACGCGCGTCGCCGCACTCGAGTCCGTGACGGCCGTGTTCGACGCATGGCGTCCCAGTATCGAGTCTCCGGTCACCGACATCAAGCAACACCTAGAGACGAACACGGCAAATCTGACGAAACTACAGAAGTCGACTGAGCGTGATCCGCGTTCCTCCAGCAACTCCAAGCCCAGCATGCATACTTGGCGATCCGAAGTCGGCCTCGACGTGTCAACTGGGCGGCGTCGCCGCCGACGGCCCTAATGGGCACCGCGTCGAGAATCACAACCGGGATCAGGGCGTTGGGTCGGTGTTTACCTACGTTCCTGACCCGGTCAAGGGTACGCCATGTCCTCCTAATCCTAGTCCTTCATCTCATCGTTCTGAGCAACCACCACCATGGTCTAGTTCTAGTCTTGAGTCGTTTCATGCTGTTCATGGCAAACTCCCTAAGATCTCGTTTCCGCGCTTTACGGGAGAGAATCCACATCTATGGAAGTCACGATGTGGGAGTTATTTTGACATGCATGGGGTTGAGTCGTCGATGTGGATCATGTTAGGAATTAATCTCCACCTGTTTTGGCCCAACGGTTTTAATAGACCCTTGACCTAATCATGCCTTGATCGGGGGCGCTCAGCCCATTATGGCTGGTGGGTCCCTGTCGTCAGTATCACAATAAATAGAGGTGGGGGGCCGGCCGAAACTCATGACCTAAGTTCATCCGTACCGCCGCACCCCACCGACATCTCTAAATCCGATCTGTGAGGGAGCGCTGTGCCGACGGAAAGCACCATCGCCACTACTACCGTCGCCACCGAGAGATCGACGACGTCGCCGTGACTCCAACGCCACTGCCCTCTCCACCGACCGACGCTGCCCAAGCGCAGAGGACCGCACCAACAAAGGACAGATGGCCGGATCGTCTTCCTCGACTCCGGCGACCGGATCCGAAGGTATTGACCACCTCCGAATCACAGATCTATTACCGACACAGAAAGTCTCGGATATATACTCCTAGACCCAGAGAAAGATAACAACATTGGCATCAAAGCCAGATCTAGGAGTGAATCTCGACGAGTATAGAAAAACTCACCGGAACCCTACCCGCGAGCAAAGATCCGAAAGAAAAATTATAGCCACGGGCTACACTGTG